>VZRM01007022.1:373672-385467 GCA_013397955.1 Grantiella picta
CTTCCTTCCTTCCTTCCTTCTCCCACACATCCAAATACAATAATAAGAGTCTTCCTCCAGGAAATTAAATGCTGTCTAAGCATTTCCCATTCCATTTCCTCCTGCTGCTGTATGTTCTCCTTAGCAACAAAATAGAACTTGATGGTTCTGTAAGGATGGTCATGTTCATGTTTCCAGTGTTCGTGATGAACACCCACAGCAAATTTTGCTCTGGACACAGAACTCAGTCTAACTTGCAGTTAAACACAGATGCATCAAGAAGATGGATTTGACTTTGACACTTGTTTTTTTTCTCTACCCTGCCGCTGAGAATTGGCCTGAAAAGACCTGACCCTCACTGCATGTCACATCTTTTTCCTGCTCAAAAATTGAATTTACATAATTTGTGTTTTCAGTGTTGTATCCCAGGTGTCTTGTGTGGGGGGTTTCACAAGGCCTGCTCCACGTGCAAGTAGAAGGGAACTGTTGCCTTAGGAAAAGGATAAACATGAAAGGTAAAAGCAGAACGAATTTGGAGACTGGTATCAGAAATGTTTCAGTTGTTGAATGATCCTATTTAGTTCAAGCTGCCTTGCTTAACTAAGCCATGGCTAAGGGAAGGCATATTTGAGCATGTGACTATGAAGGAGAGATAGGGTTTGTGCTATAGGATCCTTATACATTTTTATACCTCCTTTCTCTGGGACCCATGTTGCCAACAGAGTGAAGTTCTTCCAAGTACTGCTTACTAGTGCAAATAGAGTCTGAATAATCTAATACTGTGATGAAAGTGAGAAAATTAAACATCAGCACAAAAGTGAGGAAATGGTGCTTGATTGCAGAAAAAAACCAGAAAAACTCCTTCACTCGGGAATTTTGAAATGAGTCCAGGAGAAAGGTACGAAAGGGGGAAGTTTAGTAGATATTACATGCAGATAAAACTCTACTGTTCTAAGTAAAAAAATCTCTTTAAAATGAAGTGAGTGCTGTTAACAAATAAGCTAATTAGGATTCTTGGTCTTGTTGTCTGAATGGTCAGAAAAACTGATCAGTGGTTCCAAAAAAGCGATCAGTGTTTCCGAAAAAGGATATGCCTGGATGCTGAATGTTATTTTTCTTATATTTAATGCAAAGATGTTTTTCATTTGTCATGTGACAGCCCCTTTTCTCTCTTTTTCTGGCAGGCAAACTCTCAGGCATTTTGCCACAACAAAGACCTCCACGAAATCCCTCATGAGCTCCATCGAAATGTAAACAAAATAGATCTGTCTGGAAATCTGATTCAAAGCATCCCTGAAATGTCATTATCATTTTACACTTCCCTTCAGTGCCTGGATTTAAGCTCTAACCAGATAAGTTTCATCACGCCTGGAGTCTTTGCACACATGAAGAGTTTGCTGGAAATAAATTTAGCCAACAATCACCTATACGAGCTTGCTCAAGATGGCACAGAAGGGATTGGACTTTTACCCAATGTGGAAATACTGGACTTGTCCCACAACAGTCTGTACAATGGGATGGCTGAATATTTCATTAAACAAGCTCCAGCACTGCAGTATCTTTCCTTGGCAGACAACAGTATTATAGTGATATCACAAAAGATGTTTCAGGGATCTCCCAATCTTGTGGAAATAGATCTTCAGAGCAACATCATCATGGAAATAGAAGAAGGTGCTTTTGAGACTCTGGTGAACCTTTCCAAACTCAACCTCTCCACAAATTCAATTACTTGCATCTCTGATTTTAACCTCAGGCAGCTGAAGATACTTGACCTTAGCAGGAACAGCATTGAGACCTTCCACATCACAAAATCAGATGATGAATATAGCTTAAGGTGTTTGGATCTGAGTGAAAACAAACTGGTTCACTTCCCAGTGTTCCCTCAGGTAAATAAGCTCGTAACTCTAAATTTATCAAAGAATTCAATCCAGCTCACTGCTGAATCCCCTCATAATAAAATGGACTATGTAGAAAATGAATGGCTAAATGCTTCTTTCCATCTTCTTGCTCAGAAGCGAGGTAGAAACAAAAGTTCTCTTTATTTATCCCAGCTTGTATATTTAGACTTAAGTTATAATGAAATCAAATCCATTCCAGATGAGTTCTTTGAATCAATGTTGTCCCTACACACTCTTAATCTCAGTAAAAACTGTCTTCAGGCATTTGCAGTAAGTTATGACAGTGCATTGATGTCTTTAACAGTCCTTGACTTGAGCTACAATGCTTTGCAGAACCTTCACCTTGATGCTGGTGCATTATCACATTTGAAGGAGCTCTATATTCAGAGCAACTATCTTCAAACCCTGCAGTTTGACATCTTCTCAAATCTTCCTAATCTCAAACTGCTTAATCTACAGAGCAATAATATCAGCCTTTGCAGCATGTACTCAGGATTAGCTAAGCAAAGACTTGCTGGAGAGGAAAGTGGTTGTGTATCATTTGTCAATTCTCCTACTCTTCAGCACTTGTACCTAGCTGACAACATGCTGAACATCCTACCAGCACACACCTTCTACAACACTCCTCTGGTTGTCTTGGATCTCTCCATGAACCCTGGACTAAAAATAGAATTTAAAGCATTATCAGGTCTGGAAAAGTCTCTGGAATGTTTGTATTTACAAAGTAATAGCCTGATAGATTTAAATATTGACTTGCCTTGTTTTAGTCACCTTAAACATTTAAACCTCTCTGAAAATCAGCTGAACTGGCTGCCTAAGTGGGGTAGGGACTCTACACTAGAGGTTCTGGACCTACGGAACAATAGGTTCAGTACATTACAGAACAGCAATATTTTAGCATTAGAAAATTCACTTAAAAACTTGTATCTCACTGGGAACCCACTCAGCTGCTGTGGAAATACCTGGCTTTCGTCAATGATCCAGAACAAAAATGTCCAGATCCCAAATGTGGAACATTTAATGTGCCAGCGTACTCAGAACTTTGGGTACCAGGAAGAAATGCACATCAGGAACATTAGACCAGAAGACTGTGAAAAAGAGGATCTGAAGAAAATCAACTTCCTTCTTATATTAACATTTGTGTTGGTTTTATCTGTGATCATTGGTGTGGGTTCGTTTTTTTGCTTCCGCAGGCAAAACTTCAGCCATCAGTTTAAAGCATAGGAACACAAAATGCCTTGAAAACTGAAGAAATCAGGTGCTACACTAACAGTGTGTAGAAATGAAGGGTAAAATTCTCATCTTTGATTTTCAGCTGTGGATTTTAAGATGCTTTGAAGTGCCCCAAGTTGCACCACTGGTCTGGGTTGCAGGGACTGAAAGGAGAATTTGCCATGTTTTGCAGATCCACAGTTCAACTCAAGGAGGAGAAATTTGGCCCTAGTGTGCAATACATATTTAACTGAGTCTAATGTGAAGAAAGTTGTCTCTGGGGTGAAGGCTTTTAAAAAGAAAAATCCTGGAGCATGAATTTCAACCGGCTAACATTGAACTGAAATTGAACTAAGAAAAACTATTGGGAACTCACTGCATATTCTTCAATTCAGAAGAACAGTACATCTATTTTTAAATGTCACAGGAGGTTACAATGCAAAAAGGTGTTTTGAAGATACCAGGGTAAACTAATGCATAGAGAACACAGTCCTGGGCCATTATTCAGATCAGACATCTACTGTCTTTACCCAAAAATATATTATTGTCTAGAGGATGTGCTACAAGAAAAGTTCTGTAGGTCCTCATTCTGAACTGGGTTTAACACGGCTAGCCTGTGATAAAAGTTGACACTGACAAATGTTATGTCCCATACTCTCACGGAAAATTCACCCTTTTGAAGAAAACATGACAGTGAGTGGGAGCCTGACCTGCTAACAGGGTTAGAGGTTTTGAAAAGGAGCTATATCAGGTCTTCTGTTAATGCCGAGAACTGTCCATTAAGGCACATAAGAGAAATAGAGGTCTAACTGAAACATCTCCAGATAAATAACTCAAATTGCTGCTCCATTTCTGTTTCTTCCAGCTAGTGAATGTCAAAATTAAAACACTACAACAAAGGTGTATAGTTATATTTTTTAAGCAGTCATGTATGAAACTGGCTGTTGGTTTTCATTGTGGAATTTTGTACAATAAAAACAACTTTGAATTTTGTAAAAAGCACAAGGCTGTGGATATATTAAAGCACCAGCATGGAATGCTCCACAGATGAAAAGAAATGTCTTCCTGTTTATCTATGGTGTTTAGACTCCACCTTAGATCTTTACCTTCTGGCCCTGAAGCAGGGGTGGCTGCTCCATATTTTAGAGTACAACCAATGGAGAATAAAGAGATCTACTGGAGATGTAGGCAAGAATTTGGAACAGGTTGTCCAGAAAAGCTGTGGCTGCCCCATCCCTGGAAGTGTTCAAGGCCGGATTGGACAGGGCTTGGAGCAACCTGGTCTAGCAGAAGATGTCCCTGCCCAGGGCAGGGGATTGGAACAAGATGATTTCTGAGGTCCCTTCAAAACCAAACTATTTCGTGATTTCTGTGATCCTATGAATTTGGACAAACCATCAGCAGCAGTAGGACCTGATCTAACATCTGTGAAAGCCAGTGCTACCCTTTGGCTCAAGCCCTTAATCTTGTAGAAGGCTTGCACAAGCAGCAATCCCAGGGATTAGTTGGAAGATCAGTGCTGAAGATGGCAAACTCCTCCTTTGGTGTGAAAGAAAGCTAAGATGTGCGCCCAGATGCTGATTTGCCACACACTGAGTTAGTGGCTTTTGTGTCAAGCATGGCAAGACTATTTCTGCTTCTGAGAGCCAGTATTAGCTTGGCTGCCATGACTGGAATTAGTTAATAACCTGATGACAGAGCCTAATCCATTTAATTAATGATTTAAACACTGCTTTTGTTTCTCTCTACCGAACGGAAGTGCTTGTTATTACTGAACATCTGGGACTAATTAGACTTGCATTGACTTCCCTGGGAGCAGAAACAGTTTTCTTGAGGAATAGGTCTCAGAAGTAAAGTGCAGCATGGCTCATTTGGATTTTTCTGTGAGCAGAATAAGCAAGCAAGAAGTGATATCAGCCCACTTCAGCCAATTCTTTTACTCTGGATGAGACAAGTAGCGTGAGGGAAAGAAAATATGAATAAATTCACAAAGAGAGGGAAAACAGGAAAAATGGGGGCTCTACATTACATTGTTCAAAATTATTTAAAATAGGGATATGTAGATGACAGCCCCACCTCTTGCCTCTCCTGTCAGTTACTGTGCTTGCAAGAAGCCGAAATGCCAAAGTGCCTGATCTTACATGAGAGGTAGCCATCACTCAGACATTACACATCTTTCCACCAGTCAGCCCCAGTCTCCTAGTAGATTGGTGTCATGGTTTAACGAAGCAGAATATTAACACTATCCCTAGAACCAGGACAGTGTGCATGATACATGCTGTTTCGACTGTAATTTTGCAACCAAAATTGACACCCTCATTCATTTCTTTTTCATAAAGTCCTTGCAAAAGGCTCTGTTGATGCAAAGAGCTCCTGCTGCTAAGCCATGGAATATCCTTCTGTGATTCTTGAATATGTAATAGAGCATTTGGGTCACTGCAGTCAATACAAACTTGTTTTCTTTAAGTTGCCACATGCAACAAATTACTTCCTTTCTGCAGCAGTTTGCATAGGACAGGACAATAGAATCACAGAATCCTAAATTGGTTTGGGTTGGAAAGCACCTTAAAGACCATCTCATTTCAACTCCCCTGCCCTCAGCAGTGATGCCACTTACTAAACCAGGTTGCTCAGGGCCCCATCCCACCTGACATTGAACACTTCCAGGGATGGGGCAGCCACAGCTTCTCTGGGTAATCTGTGCCAGGGCCCCACCACCCTCACAACCAAGAATTTCTTCCTAATGCCTAATCTAGACCTCTCCTCTTTCAGTTTAAAACCATTGCTTCTTGTCCTGTCCCTATCTGCCTGTATCTCTCTCCTTCTTATAAACCCCTTTAGGTAGAGGAAGGCAGCAATGATGTCTCCCTGCAGTCTTCTCTTCTCCATGCTGAACAGTAGATCTCCCTCCAGCATTTCCTACCACAGTTTGCTGTGTTTTCTACCTGAAAACAATCCTCTGCAGTGGGATCAGGTAGATAGGAGGTACTGAAGGCACTAGAAACACTCACAGAGAGCGTCCCTGCAAGCTCAGCAAGTCATGACTCATGTTGGTAATCCATCCAATAAAGTCTCAGTTTCCAGAAACTTGATCTTTTTCTGCAAACCCAAGACAAAATAACACCCCAGCAGGCTACTGTCTCTGGCCCCAGATCTCTGCAGGGACCCTACTCAGCCCTAAACTAGCCACGGTGGGTTAGTATACAAGACAGTAAGTGCCTGCTAATATTTTGGGAACTCAAGGCGTTTCTTGTCCCTATCTATTCCCTATCTCATTCAGTACTTTCTTACTTGCTTGTGGAGAAATAAACTGAAATAAAAGTATCAGTAACTAGGGAAGTGGGATGAAACTAAAATAGGAGGAAGAAGAGATTGAAAATGCATAGAAGAACTTTCTAGGAGGACCTGTCAGGAAAGCACAAGCAAAGACATTTGGAGCCTGATGCAACATGATATTAAGCAAAATTTTGGCAAATATTAGGGAACAATCCTGCAACACTGAGAGTCTCTTTTCTCCCAAGCTATTGATCATGGCTGTATTGCTCTGTGTTGCAGAGCCAAGTTAGTTCCACAGATTCCCTCCTCCCATCCATTTCTAGCACCTGTCGCATCACACACACATTTGGGAGACACATGGGAGACCTGATTGCAACCTTTCCATACTTACGGGGGGCTTGTGAGAAAGAGTGACTTTTTACACAGGGTGATAGTGACAAGAGAAGGGATAACAGCTTTAAAACAAAAGAGGGGAGATTTAGATGAGGAAGAAATTCCTTACTGTGAAGGTGGTAAAACACCGGCACAGGTTGCAATGAAGCTGTGGATGCCTCATTCCTGGAAGTGTTTAAGGCCAGGTTGGACGGAGCTTGGAGCAACTTGATCTAGTAGACGTGTCTCTTTTCATGGCAGGGGTCTGGAACTAGATGGTCTTTAAGGTCCTGTCCAACCCAAATTATTCTGCAACTTCATGATTTTCCAGTCAATAAGCAGTATACTCTATGAAGAAACATTCTGGAAGGTGACTATAGAAGACTCTTTACTGTTCTTGAATTTCTCAGTAAAGGTAGTGAGGAAGGGAATCCCTGGTCCTGAAGACCAATGAAGGAGAGAATTCCATTTTCAGGTAGAAGCCCCACCAAAGAGAGGAAGGTTTCAAATGGGCAACTAGGCTGGAGGTATGGTAAGAGGAGAACAGAAGGGAAATAAGAATAGCTAAACCAGGAATTAGGAATCCAAATTACAGAACCACTGAATGTTTAGGGTTGGAAGGCCCCTGTGTACATCATCTAGTCCAACCCCCCTGCTAGAGCAGGTTCACCCAGAGCATATTGTACAGGATCATGTCCATGTGGGTTTTGAAGACTTCCAGAGGAGGATATTCCACAATCTCTCTGGACAGCCTAATGCAGTGCTCTGTCACCCTCACAGTGAAGAATGGGGAAGGAATGGTCAGGATGAAATTAGAACCAGAAGCAGGAACTAGGCTTGTTCAGCCTGGAGAAGAGAAAGTCTTGAGGGGAAATCTTTTGTCATTACTGGATGGAAAGCTACAAGGAAGAGCATAAGCGCTTCCCAGGAGTATTCACTAAAGGCATAAGATACAACTGCTGAGAGCTGCAGCTGGGGAAGTCCACATCAAACATAAGGGAAAATTTCTTCATTATGAGAGAGGTCAAGCTCTGAAAAGGCCTTGGAGACTTTAAAAACTCACCAGGGCAAGGCCCTGAGCAACTACTTCTGACACTGAAGTTGGTTCAGCTTAAATTAGGGAGCTGGATTGGAGTTCTTCACAGGCTCCTGTTTTGAATTATTCTCAAAATCTTTGGAAAACAAGAATGGGTTATGCACTTAGGTGAGAAATAAAGTAGCAGAGAAACAGAGCCTGTAAGTGACATCTGCTCCCTGCGCTGAAGTGGCTGATGATGTCCGATGTGGACAGAGCTAGTCAGCTCATGGAAGTTTGAGTTTGCATAATGTTTCCTTCCCCCCCGCCCCTGTTTTATAGCTCAAAATTAAAGTTCATATTTCCAAAATTTTCCATGAAAATTCTGAAAAATATGAATCTGGCACATGTATCCTTTGTAAAGCCAGAGTTTAAATTTTAATTCAGATATTTCTACTGCAGAAAGTACATGAATAAAATTTTTAAAAAATCATTGCCACATTCAGTTTGTTTTTATTATCTTTGTTCTAGAGAAGATAAGGAAATATTTCAATCAGCTAATGCTAAATAACATTCCTCCCAGTTATCACTAAAACAAGCAAAGCAAAAGAAACCAAAATAAAATAGACATAAAATATTAGGCTGTTGAAACTATATAAATCCTTTCATGTCTTAACGTATCAATTAGTGCTGGGACACAGGAAGAACATAAAATAAAATAATGGTAGTTACCTTTTGAAATTCCAGAAGAGGACCATCAGGTAAGATTTTAATTCAAAAATGTTTTATTTTGTTGAACTTCCTTCCATCATGAGTACTTAAATTGTAATTTATGCTTTTAAAAATAATATTTACAAGTTTTATGACTCTGCTACCTTTCACTTTAAAATGTTGTTACAAAATATTCTGACAAGATGCATAAACTGAAGACTTTCAAACCCCCAGTTTCATTGTTTGTTTGTTTACTCTTGGAAAATACTTTGTAGCAGACTTTAGCTTAAGTTTCTTGCCACACATATGTGATTCAAGACTGCATGTGTCCTTTAATCTGCCCCTGTGTTTCACCACAGGCATCAGGCAAGTAATTAATTGTTGAAATGGACTGATCCCCCCTAAATCAAACTCCTTTCCTGTTAGGAAAGAATTACACCCACTGAGGTGAAGATCCAGCAAATTATTTGGGTGCTTTAATTGCCACTCTAGATATTTAAGCCCAAAATATAAATTTTTACAGTCCGTGTTTAGCTGCTGGTTCTTCCACCTGGTGCCTGAAGTCTCTAGAGGACTATGTTTGATGTGGAAATTCCCTGTAAATTTAAGAGTCTGCTTCCTGGGATATTCAGAAATGACACAAACAGCACAAAATCATTTTCATGTGTGTGTAAGCCCTAACAGAATTCTTATTTTGAACATCCCTCTACCAAGTCTACTAAGTGGATAGATATTGCCAAAGCTTCACTGCTGGATAAGGCTCTGTAGGAAGTGTAGCCAGAAATAGAGCTGCCATGATAACTCCATGTCTAGATAGCCAGTCTGGCTCTCTCTCCTACCCTCAAGGGTGTTTTCCGTTCTTTAAGTGCTACCCTCCTTTTTAGGCCAAGGGGATCCTATCAATCACATGGATCCTACCAATTTATCCTCAGTTTTGTCTCAATCTGCAGAATGTTGTGTTCCCTAAAGACATTTCAGTAACCCCTGGAGGACAGAACTGTTCACTCATCACAAAAATCTGGCTGCTGGGACTGCAGAAAGCAGAGAGGAAGAGCCTGAACAAAACACTTGGGAAGTACCATACTCCCATATTTCTTGATTAACTGATTAAAACAATTCCCTTCCTGCAGAGGAAAACATTAAGTCATGATGTGTCATATGTTCTCTGAACACTATGTTATAGGACAAAAGAGAAAAAAAAGCCACCACAACCTCCATTCACTGTTTCATAAGGAAGGTCAAGGGATATGAACTACTAGTGGTCAGTTCTGTCTCCCTCTATAGGCCAGATTACAGCATTTAAGTCACTGAGGGACACTAAAATGAATGTACCATCATGAAGGACTATGAGAGATATCTGAGACCCCTGACAGACATCTGAATTCCCATATGCTCTCTACATCCTCATAAGCTGGAGACTCAGTTCTTCTGGGAGACCCACACCCCTGATACAGAGTGAGCTGAGCCTCTCTTCAGCTGCATTGACTAGACCTTCACTAATTGCAAAAGGAACATTGACCACAAGCTCCTATGGTGATGTTTGCATTTATGTGTAAGTATCTTAGAATCATGGAACTACTTAAGTTGGAAAAGACCCCTAAAGTCATTGAGCCCAAGTATTTCCCCAGCCCTGTCAAGGCCATCACTAACCCACGTCCCAAAGTGCCACATCCACATGGCTTTTAAATCCCTCCATGGATGGTTATCATCAGGTCCCTGGGCAGCCTGTTCCAATGCTTTCAATTATTTTTCAATGTTCTTTCAGTGAAGAAATTTTCCCAGTATCCAATCTAAAATTCCCCTGGCACAATTTGAGATTATTTTCTTTTTCTGTTGTTTGTTACTTGCTAGAGGAGACCAGCTCCTACTCGGCTACACCCTCCTTTCAGGGAGTTGTAGAGAGTGAGGTCTCCCCTGAGCACCCTTTTCTCCAGGCTGAGCCCTCCCAGCTCCCTCAGCTACTCCTCATCAGATTGGTGTTTCAGACCCTTCACCAGCTCCATTGCCCTTCTCTGGACATGCTCCAGCACTTCTGTGTCCTTCTTGTTATGAGGGTACCGAAATTGACCCCAGGATTTGAGGTGTGGTTCGGCAGTGCCCAGCACAGGGTACAGTCACTGCTGGGTCCTGCTGACCACATTGTTGCTGAAACAGGCCAGAGCTTAGTCTTACCCCAGAGCTAAAGGCTTGAATCAATTGTCTAAACATAGCTAGTTCAGTCTATGGCAAGAAACTAGTGCCATTTTGGATGTTCTAGATGTTTGGGCTGCATCAATACAGAGTCTACAGGTATGATACAGGCTAGAGAGTCAGACAAGCTGTACTTGACACTCAGCTGGAACTCAGGCAGCAAACCCCAGGGTAGCTCAAAGGCAACTGAACACCATTTTGTGGGTATCCAGTAAAACTCTCTCTTGGACACGGAACTCAAGATCAGTTTGAAAAACAGATGTTCCAACTGCTTTGCTTTAACTGGTTGATATGTTAGATCTGGCTTCTGAAGTCTAATCTTAGCTTGCCCTCTTAAAACAGTAATCAAACCCAAAAATCAAGACCAGCTTTCAATGAGGAAGATTTTGCACAACTCTCTGCCTGTATATGTCCAATATCATATCATTATCTTTTCTCATAATGTATGGCTTTTCCAGCCTCCTGTTTCCTTAGACTGCTACTGAGGATGCTTCCGAGTAGAGGCAATCAAATGCAATGGCATTACCTGTTAGTGCATTACAGACTGTGTCACTTCATTTGGTTGGCGTCATGCACTTCCTACTGCTCTTCAGTAGAACTCTGGATTAACCCACAGAAAGTATTCTCAGATGTCTCCTAGCAGAGTACCTGAGTGATGCACAGTTAAACAAACCACTTACTGAGCTCTGTGGAGCAAAGCTTTCAGTATCTCATTAACCAAATGGTGTTTTTTTCTTACCACTTCTTATTTCACAACTTGTGCGGATTTTTGTCTTGTGCAAGAGTTGTTATGGGATTAAAGTCCTATCTCAAAGAAAAATCTTGCTTCATTTGTATGAAATAAAATGAACAGATCTCCCTAGCTTCCTTCCTCCAATAATAATGAAAAAAACTTTATTAATATAGGTCTAAAAGACAGATCTAAGTTTTCTGTATAAACATTCAAAACTCTCTTGCTTTTCCACTGCATTATTTCAGATATACCACAAATTTGAACATGCTATGCACATTGGGAAGGTATGGCAGTTATTCTTCTGGTTAAACCAGTGCAGTTTCTGAAGATGTCTCAGCTATAAATGAATGTGGTCAACACACAGTGTCCCATCCCGCTGTAAAAATGGGGGAGTCGGGAAGGATTCTTT
>VZRM01007023.1:0-249084 GCA_013397955.1 Grantiella picta
AACAGGGATGGAGAAAATTCCAATTCCCTCCCCCAACCTTCAACAACTTTCTGTAGGGAAACTGAGCTAAACTGGAGGACAAGTGATAGGGCCAGGCACTGGCAGAAGAGAAGAGGAGTAGTGAAGGAGGAGTCTCTTATGGTTCAATACTTCTTCGCTTGAGACTGTATCTTGTGTGATCTCTTTCTTTTGTGATCTCTCTTTTTCTTGTGTGATCCTGCTGCTGCATGGAACAGAAAATCTATTTAATGCTGGATAACATTTGAGCCCAGATTATTTTTGCATTTAAAAAAAAAAAAAATTGCTCTAAAAATGAGGTATTGTATTATCCAAATCTTGAAGAACACTGAAATGAGTTAATGAGTTACTTACCCTAATATTATCTTTTTGTGATTTAAAATAACTCCCAAAGCAAAAAAAACTCTTAAATACATTTTTTCTTTTTGTTATTTTGAAAATTAATAAAGTTTTAGAGCCATAGAATAATTAAAGTTGGAAAAGACCTCTAAAATCATCAAGTGTCACTGTTCACCCAGCATTGCCATGTAAATGACTTAACCATATCCCCAAGTGCCACATCCACATGCCTTTTGAGCACTTGCAGGGACGGTGATTCTACCACTTTCCTGAGCAGCCTATTCCAGTGCTTGATAATTTCCAGTATCCTTATATGCAACCTAAACTTCTGCTGGTGCAACTTGAGATCATTTGAGGTCATAGCGAGGACATGTTGAGGTCACACTGAGGATATACATTTCACTGAACATATGTCTCCTTATCTCTGTATGAAGGTCTGTAGCAGAACTGTAAGGTGGAAAGATAAGTTAAATACACTTCTTTGGAATATAATGAGTTGATGACAGTGTCTTTCAAACATCAACAATAAATAGCTGATTAAGTTTCATTCATTCAATTTCTGTTTTCATTAATTGCTTAGTTAATTTTTCTATTATTGCCCCTAAAACTTACTTCTCTGACTTTCTTACAACTTTTTGGTGCTGGCTCCTCAGATGCTAAAGCCAGACCAAACTGTTATCAATAGAGAGACCACGCCAATCGGTCTATGTTCCAATTAGCTTAATTTTATTAATTACAGCAAGCAAAACAAAGGGTAATGCAGCGCTGGGCGACAGGGGGATCACCGTCCCGCCAACCGCCGCGCCGCTCTCGGTTTTCTGTCTTCTTTTATACAGTTCAGCTTCCTGTTTTTGACAATACTCTGTATATCTATTTGACAGTGCTGGGAGGACGTGGGGTCTTTCGCAGGGTCAGGCTTGATAGTTGTTCTGCAACGCTGCAAATTTCGGTTCCTGCTGGGCGGACGTGGTGGTCTTTTGCAAGGTCAGGCTTGGTTCCTGAAAGATATCTTTTGTGTTNCAGCTCTTGGCCTCTGGGAACCCAATAGACAGGGCTAACTAGGCAGTTCCAAGGCCAGGTTATATCCAGGTGGGAACACCTGGCTCCTCCCTCCTGGGCAGAGCATCTCACAATGGGATGATAAGTCCATGAGTCATGCGGTGGGTCCTTGATGGCCCATTGTCTGTCATCCGGGGTGGGTCATTAGCAGGTGATAACAGCTAACAGCCCACAGCTGGTGGTAATAGAATACTTAAATACATCTATATTGTAACCTAGGACACATAATTACACGGCTAACATGAATGACTAACCTTTCCTGATGCTTCAAAGCAATTTACTGCCAATAGGTAGTTTTAAACCAGGGATGGTCAGCCGGCTCTGAATTCCAGCTTTTCACCTTCCTAGTAAAGTTCATTGACTTTTCTGAGACTGGTGAGAGCGGTGGCTTTTGACTCAGATCTTACTAAACTGATTAATCTGAGCATTGACTTTTGGCTCGGTTCTTTCTAAATTGGATAATCTAAAGTACAGGTGTTTCTTCAGAGCATCTGTAGACTTGATAGAGGTCTATTCTCCTGTTGGAGGTCTGTGGCTCAAAGCATGCAGGAAAAGGATTCAATTCTGGTATGTGAGAAAAAACCCACTGTCATTCAACTATTCTAAATGAAATAAACTCTGTGGTGGTTCGAGTTAAGCTTGTTACTACTGTGGACATTGCAACAGATAAATGATTGCAGGTGAAAGAGATGCAACCAATTTACAGTATCCTGCTTTCAGAGAATACAAGAACACCTGACTGTAGCCACTGAACACAAGTCAGAAGACCACAGTGTAAGCCCATGTTTTACTATCCTCTAACAGCTGCAAGAACATGTTGGAAATTTGTTATGTTAGGGAAACTCTCAAAAAATTGAAAGCTTGCTTGGAGAGACAGATGTTATCAGAGGAAGAAGGCACAACTCTTTTGTGCTGTTGGGAATGTGTCATGTGTGTGTGCACATGCTATGGTTTCAGAAGGACATACTTCCAAGCCACTCCTTTTATTTGGAGTATGACATACTTTGCTTAGAAACTGTATTTTATAATTTTAGTATTAATGAAAAAGTCCTTATTTGAAGTAGCTTACTGTTTGCCATGTAAAAAGTCCCTGATGTCAACCAGTCTTTGAAATAGTTGAGCTGTATGTCCAGTGGCCTCTATATGGCTCTTTATGATGTGTCAAATAATGAACAAAAATTACTGAACATAATAAAGGCATTAATTTATTGTCATTTATCTCTCAGAATAAGATGGACAGTGGAAAAAACTCTGCAACAAATAATAAATTTATATTACTGACATAATATCCATGCTACAGATTATCAACAAGATTTTTTCTCTAGTCTCTTAACGTATCACCTGTCATAATGAATGCTTCAACCACAGTGTGGATAAAGATACCCATTTACCAGTAATTTGAAGGGTCATTTTCCTGAATGTAAGCATCTTTTGAAGCTACTTTTTTAAAATGCACAAATGCATTTTAAAAATCCACAACTTACAAAATATATATGAAAAAGACACAGAACGACACATGGTTAAATTTTTTTTATTAACTTCTACATCATCATGAACCTTTATTAAATTTAAAATTTTGTGACCCTGCTTTAGTACGCAGTTTTCTAATGATTTGGAGGTAACTATAAAAAGGCTATGAGTTGTCATCACTATTCTCTAGGAACAAATCATAATTCCAGAATGATAATCTTCTCCCTACAAATGTACTAGAAATAAAAGCACTGCATACAGAATTAAATGCACCAGGTTTTTGACTTTTTTGTCAAATTCTAGGAAAAATAGAATACTAATTCTTCATTCTGCATGATTTTAACAAAAATTTAATAGCAGGATTACATTATCTTGTATAAAAATTGGAAGCCTGAGTTCCACAGAAAGGGAAGTACATTTTGGATAAATTGAAAAATTAATTTGTTTTTTAATATTTAAAGTCTATATTTTTTAAATCCAGCATACAAGCTGCGCTTTTGAACAAAAATATTTCCTGTGGCACATTTTCTTCTTTGTAAGCTCAGTTAAGAAACGAAAGTTTCCAAAAAGACTTTCTAGGCTTGAGCATCAGGAAAAAGGCTTACAAATTAACATTTAATTAATTGTGTTCATAGATTGTTGTATTTGTGAATAAACAGTATTGATTTTTTTATAATTTTCTTGGTTGTGGACTTAGGACAAAAGTGAATAAACAGTTCTTTAAATAATTATAATGTGTCTTGATGGATTATAACACATCAATTAACTGTCACTTAGAAGTTCAAACATAATTGTTCTATATCTATCTTCTCTCTTTACCATCAATCAATGTACTGTCTGATCTTAAAGCTCTTTTCTGTGGTTCTTCTTAGGAAATGAGAATAAAATTAATGTTCTTGGAGATTTAAAGACTGGCCCAAGGCTATGCAGCAACTCAGCAGTAGTGCAATCACTACGATTAGCCAGGTATTTGCCTCCCTCTTCACTTAGACATAGCTGTAACTAAACAACCCCATTAAGGAAAAACATGATAACAATAAAGGCATTTTCAAAATTACTTTAGCTATAAAAAAACAACTGTAAAAAGATACAGAGAACATACTACAAGACAGATATTTAATGCTGTAGCAAGAGAAATGTTCTGCTTTTTTCTCTTCTCCATATAGACGAAGAGACTCATGTGGAGGAAAATAAGTAGTTAAAAATTTTTTCAGCCAGTTTCACATAATAATTTTTGAATAACCATCAAGCAGTTTGCTATTTCGATACCATCAAAAGAGGAAAATAAAAACCAAAAGAGATACCATTCATTTTTAAGTCATAAAAAAACAAGATACTTTTGGAGGGAATCAGCTGGTATAGAGAATTAGAAAATAAGAAGATATATACCATTATTTAAGCCAGCAATTCCCCAAGAGTAGGTTTCAAAATATTTAATTTGTTTTCTACTGGCCTTCTCTCTTGTTTGGGATAAAATTAGCAAATTTATGGATGAGGCCTTCTACAGGCAGCTTGAAGCAGCCCTAGCAGCAGCACTGGTTCTTGTGGGGGAATTTACCTGCCCTGACATCTGCTGCAGAACCAGCACTGTGGAACACAAACAGCCCAGGAGGTTCCTGAAAAGCATTGATCAGACCTTTCTGTAATGGATACTGGAGGATTCCAAACAGAAAGTTTTGCTGCTTGACCTCATACTAACAAACTGGGAAGGCCTTTTTGAGGATGTGAAGATTAGGAGAAGCTTCGGCTGTGATGACCATGAGATTGTAGAGTTCAGTGCTGGGCAAGAAGAAGACAGGGCAGCCAGATTGTAACCATGGACTTTGGGAGAGAGAACTTGAAGGATCTTTTTAGGTAATTTTCCTGGGAGAATCCCATGGGGAGAGGAACTGCAGGAAAAGGGGTTGATATTCCAGGGTCATTTCTCCCAGGATTAAGAACAATGCCTACTGATTAGAAAGAAGTTGGACCAAGGGAGCAAGAGACATCTGTGGGTGAAGACCTCCTGTCATTCTTCAAGTGTAAGAAGAAAACAGACAGGAGATGGAAGGAGGGTCAGGCCACTTGGCTAAAGGCCCTTTCAGCCTCAGGAAGAGTTGACAGAGGGTGGACCTCATCAATGTATACAAATATCTGAAGGGAGGGTGTTGAGGATGTATCCAGGCTCCTCTCAGTGGTGCTGAGCAATAGGACAAGAGACAGCTGGCAGAAACTGATGCACAGGGAGATCCATCTGAATCAGAGGAAGAACTTCTGTACTCTGCAGGGGACTGACTACTAAAACTGCCTTTCCAGAGAGGAGTCTCCCACACTGAGATATTAATTGACTTTCAGGATTCAATTCTGTGCCATGTGCTCTAGGAGCTTCTACCATACCTGTGCTTGAGTAGGGATGTTGGACCAGATGGTCCCCTGTGGCCCCTTTCAACCTTACCTGTTCTGTGGTTCTGCAATTCCATGACTTTCCCCTTGTAAATCCTTGATAGCTATGACCAATGGAAGTGTTGCTTCTCAAATGTTTTCTCAGTAACTCCCAGAAAAACCTTCACCAGGATTTTTACCAGGTACTGACTGATAGGCCTATAATTACCAGGGTCTTCCTTCATTATCTTCATGGAAACTGAGATATTATTTACCATCTTCCAGTTGACTCAAATCTCTCTTCTCCAGTCTCCTTAGACCAACAGTAAAATATTGAGATCTTGTGAAGACACTGGTCAGCTTTTTCAGTACACTGAAATGAATCCCATCAGGAGCCACAGACTGATGTCCATCTTGCTGGAGCAGCAAGTTCAGAGTCACCTGGTAGTTTAGTATATCTGCAGTCAGTCTTCTACACAGGCCTGCAGAGGCTGCAGGTGTTAGAGTCAAGAAGACCTGAAGTGGCTCTGCTTTGTCTATGTCCCTATTTGTGAGGTGACCACCCTCATCAAGTAATGGACCAGTGTTATCTCTGTTCTTCCTTTTCCTGTTAACATATTTAAAAAAAACCCTTTTGAGCTGGTTAGCTCAAACAGTAGAGCTTTGGCTGTAAAATTTTTCTCCTTACTGCGGTGAACAGCACCTCCTTAGCCTTCCCATGTTACCTGTCTTTGCTCCTTTTCCAGGAAAAGATTCCCACCCAGCTAAGGCAGCCTTCTGTCCCAGATGCTTGACCTCTGACACTTTCAAATTGTCTGCTTGTATGTTCTTAAGACATGGGTTTTAAGAAGTGACCAGCATTCATGAGCCCCAGTACCTTCGAAACAGATTCCCATGGAACCTTACTATCTTCTTCAGCTCTCCCCATATCCAGGGCTGAAGCTTGCTGGCAGTTTTTCTCCTCTTGCTAACAATTTGAAACTGAATTGCTTCATGGTCACTGTCATGGTCACTGTGACCAGGCCACCAATCACCATTTCACCCACCTTTTTTTTTTTGGCTGTTTGCAAGCAAAAAATCTAGGAGGGCATATTTCCTGCATATCAGGCCAGCTAGAGAAACTTATACTACCTGTGTCAAAAAAGTTTCTTACAATAAGCTGTCTCTAATCCCAATTCTAAAGGGGAAAACCAACTTTAATTAATAGACTAAATATGTTCATACTCAACAGTACCTGTTAAATGGAATTTCTGCAGCAAATTACACCATTCCATCTAAAAGATACTTAATAGTTAAGAATATATATTACAAAGGTCATTACTTTAAGGAGTTGAATTAGTCACTGTTATTACATATGCAGAGACGATATATTTATTTATTTGGAGGCTTTATATCTTCCTGAAGGATGGCATTATCTTGCCAGAGGTAACCAATAATTCCGTATCTATTTGTTGAATTTTACAAATTCATAAGTAATAGGAGAAATAAAAGGTCTGGCAGTTTATCCATCCTCATGAATCTTTAGAGGTCTTAGATCTGTTCTCCACCTGCATATTCTTTTAAGTCTCATTTTCTCAGAACTAATTGCTTTGTGTTGTACATTGGGACTTTACCTCAGAATATGAACATGGCTTTAAAACAGGTCTCCTAATCTTTTCACTGATTTTCTTTCAGTCCTGGGCTACACGAACTCTGTTACTTTTCTACAAAGCCAAATCAGAAGCATGTCAAATATGCTGCAAGTGCTATTGAGTGTTCATCTCACAGAAAAAGACTATAGCTAATCTGAAACAATTCCTTGTAAAACATCTATGGTGTGAGTGTTAGATCCATGATGTCGACAGCTGCTGCTTTAATGCTGCCTTACTTGCTAGTGTAGGTAGAGACTTACTCACAAATGCTTCCAGTGGATGGGAACAGAGTCATACCCAGTTTGTGCCAGTCACTCAAAATTTTCTTGGTGTATTAGCCACACCTCTGTTATATTGACAAAGATCAGTTTAAAAGGAAAATGAAAAGATTTTAAAACAAGAAACAAGTACTTTTAAAATCATTACTTTTGGACTTTGACAGTATGTTAATATCCTCCATTTTGAAGTGCGACATGATATTTCTCCCTATGTTTGTGTTTTTTTCAGAGTGAAATATTCTTAAGAGCATAACTTCTCTTTCTCTCACTTTATGCTTCTGTTTGTACTCCAATCAATTAGTAACAACTAGTCTTCTGAGGATCAGTCTTCAGAGAAATGACAGGGAGTCCATCCTCCAAGAGAATAAAATGGAGCGCAACTTGTGTCAGGAAAGATATGTTTAGGCCTAGAGGTCTCCATGTATTAAGATCTTTCCACTATCAGTTGAAGCTTTGCCTTCATACTGAGCCAGCCTGAGCCCAGACACAGCCTGTCTAGGCATAGAAAACTCAGGAGCCAAAATGAAATGTAGCTATCTGGAGATGAGTAACTGTGGATGGTGACCAGTTTGGTTGAAATATGTGTCAGAGCTTTCAACCAAACTGTATTGGTGAGAACAGAAAGGAAATTTTGACACTGATTTCTCAATGCAGTGTTAGAGTGAAACTTGAATTTGAATGTTCTGTCAAAGAAAAGCGAAAATGATGGCCAGGACTCACACAGTTGGTAATCTCAGCTGCTTGTCATCCCCCATACATTTGGAGCACATACTGTATGGAACTTAGTACTGACAGAGCCACTGTGATTGACAAGAGAATTGCTCTGTCTTCTGGAAATGTACAACATAGAAGGCTTTTCCAGATGAATTATTCATTCAAAGCTTCCACCAACAAGAAACAAGTTGCCTTTGATTCAGGCACGATTGTGATGAGTGGGATGATGTTGATAATATTGAATAGAGAGAGGCGTGATGATAATAAGCCTGAAAGTAGTGTGAGGACTGCATCTGCTGAATAAATTCAAAGCTATTTTAAAAAAACCCCAAACAATACTCGTAATGGAAAACTGTAAATATGTTAAGAGAACAGTGTTTTTGAAATTGATGTCAGTAAGCTTGCAATATTTGTTAAAAGCAGGAATGAAGAACTCTAAAACATGATCCTAAAACAAAAAAGCTCTTTAAAATAATAGCAGTACTACTTGCATAAAGAATTAGAGAACCTTTATCTCCCCCGCTCTTGAGACATCTAAAAATAAAGAAAATGTTTTCCCTTTCCTGTGAAGGAAAGGAAAACCAAAGGGCATAATGGTTAATGTAATTTCTTCTGGGGCCAGGAGGCTATACAATACTTTGTTTACAGAAAAACTGTGCATTTTATTTCCATAGTCCTCAGTTCAAGACATATTGCTGTCTATCCCTTTTCAGTAAAGTAATACCAAGCATCAATTGTCATTGTTAATTTTGAGATAGGTTTTCCAGAAAAAGCTTAAACGTACCATAATATAGGACTACCACTGTTCTGCATTTCCAAAGGGAACACATTAGTAGGTCCAAAACTACATTGAATATTTTATTAATTATGAAGAAAAGAATTCAACTTGTAGCTTGGATAGATGAAAAATTGAAGAATCTAGTCAGTGCCACAGAATGAAATCAAACATTCACCTGTCACACAGCACCAGCCAGATAGCTCTGGATAGACTTCGACACCTCCTTTACAGAAAACAAATTTCTCACAGGAAGTCAAAATCAATCACTTCCAGTGTGGGAGTGTTCTGGGTTTGCCAGCCTACCTGGCACACTGAGAATTTTAAACTCACTGAAATTCTGTGGCTGAGTTAAAAGATAGGGTTTTTTCCATACAGTTCAAATGGGACAGGAATACAAAATTCTGCATGGTACATGATAATATTTACCAAGTATCTCATATCACTATTTTTTCATCAGTGAGAAGTATGAAGATTTGGGCATCTATCTTAGTTTACTGTATTATGAAGTGTGTGAGAATGAAGAATAGTGTATTTTTGTAGCTATATGTGTTTTTCATACTGTTGAACAGAGAACACTAAATTTTAAAATTAGTTGAAAAACTCGTGGGTTTTTTTTTGCTAAGTGTTAAATGCCTATTTGAGTGCCCTTTGGATGGCACTGTTGCCCTCAAGCTACTATTTTACTGGATCATGACTATATCTGAAATAGTAAAAGACAAAAAGGGAAAATATCTACTGAATTTATGGAGAGAAAGAGAAGGAGAACACAATCTAATAATTCAGAAAATAAATTCAAAAGTAGTTTCATCAAACACATGGAAAAAAATCCAAAAAGGCTGAGAGGATCCAGTATGTTACTAATAGATAGTTAATTTTATTGATGTAATTCATATGATAGACTTATATAATATTAAGCCCAGTCAAGATTGTTAATATAACCTAATGACTTGGAAACAAAAATCTTAAAATAATGGAAAACAATTAGATGGGAAAGGACCTCCGGAGGTCACCTATGCCTAGCTCCTTCTCAAGGTGGATGAACTTGAATCTTACAGAGAATATGTATTCTTATGTTGTGCAAGGCAAGATTATGCCTTCTAAACCTAAATATCTCACCTATGCTGGTTACCTAAGCATTTTTTATAGGCAACCGGAAAGAAACGGTTTGTGACAGTCCAGAAATTACTCATTCCATGTTAAAACTCATGCTTTATGCAGGTAGGAAAAATTGTGCTCTAAAATTCCTTTCTCTGTCTAACAAATACAAAGTTTAGGGGATTAGCAAAGGAGAATTTGCTTAACCACGGACTTGAAAGTACACATTAATTTATTTTTCCTGTGGATGTTAAATATTTTTGTCGACATTTTATTTAATATGTTCTTGATGTATGTCATATTAACATGAACAAAACAAATGGGTCTAGATTATGACTGTCACTTTGAACACAGTAGTAAAAGCTTGAGAATTATAGTCCCCACACAAACTTTGGTTTTGGTTTTCAGCAGACCAAACAACATAAAACATAGAAACTCTAAAGGGAAAGGTGGGCAGATGATATTTTTAAAGGACATCAGTAAGGCCAAAAGATGCAGAAAGGCAAAAGTGTGGTGTTCTCACTTCTTTGCTCCAACAGATTATCACAGTAAAGTCTGTAGAGACCCTTAAAAATGACAGACATATTACCAGCCAGCAAAAGAAAAGGCACTTGGTTCTTACTCAATATGCATTCGGAGTAGTAGTGATAATATCCTACATTCTCTACTCAGTCCATAGACATGGCCTGCATTTCAGCCATACTGCACTTTTCAATAATGTTAAGGAATTTCACTGGGAGCAGAGGCAAGAGCATCACATTTGGAGACTTTGCCATTTGTTTAGACACATAAATATGAATTTAAGATGTAGAAATTTGGAAGTCTTTGTCCTTTTT
Organism: Grantiella picta; assembly: GCA_013397955.1. Classification (NCBI taxonomy): domain Eukaryota; kingdom Metazoa; phylum Chordata; class Aves; order Passeriformes; family Meliphagidae; genus Grantiella; species Grantiella picta. The sequence goes on from VZRM01007023.1 coordinate 10,580, forward strand.
GTTTTCTCACAATCAACTGAGGAAAAAAGCTCATGAGAAAATCCACTAAAACAAAGATAAACATAATTTCTAAATTATCATCATCTGGTCATCAAAATGTGGTTTGGTTTTTCTGTTTATTTTTTTAGTAGTGCTTTAATGATTTAATTTTTCAGAGGTCTAGCTTTTAGCATTCAGTTTTGAAAATTTGATGATTGTCAGTTTCTTGAAATGTAATCCATCCAAGTCTTTGATCCACTTTGACACATGAAGTCTCAATATTTGTAGTACCTCGATTCTGTGAAATGTAACACCTCAAAATTACAGCTTAGGCTACTTTAATGAAACAAAGAAATCCAAATTGCTCCTAATAAAAAACACTGTGAGTATTTTCAGTAATAATATAAGGTGCCTTGGAGTTAAGAGTTTGAGATCCCCTTTTAAATTTCTGGCTAACTTAAATGTGAAAGAATGTACTCCCGAATGTTTAGCACAATGGAAAATGTAGAATAGATAGAGAAAGTTACATTTTGCATTTGAAGCTGTTATATAGGATTCATGATGTTTGGTCTATTTCATCCATTTGTAGACTCAAAATACAATTTAAAACTCCATTTGAATTCTCTATGTAGACTTCTGTCCTTTAGAAGGCTGATTTAGATAAGTTTCATAAATGATCACATATGATGCAAAGACAGAATCCAAACTTTAGAACATCAGTTTGTACAATCAGCATAGTACAGAGTACTGCATTATGAAATTCATTCTCCTTCCATGGAAAATGGCAGTTCATTTGATTTATATAGAGGTAAATCAATACTTCCTCTTACACTGAATATCAAGAAATTTATTTTGTTTTAAATGAATGTTTCCATTGCTGAGATTTACAAGGTTATATTACCTTTGACCAGCACACTGTAGGGCAGATATTAGTTTTGTCTGTGTGCAGTTTGTCCACCTGCATTCTTTAACCATTTATTTGGTGTAAATTTAAGAAAAATACATTAATATGGAATGCATGCTTAATTCATTCATACTTGTATTGAAGGTCTGGACAAACCAAAAAAAAAGATTATTATTTATCTCTGTTCTTCTCTATCAACAGATTAGTTCCATTCCATATAGATGAGCATGACAAACATAATTTACATTGGTCTAGTAGTCACAGAATATGGATTTGACTGCATTTAGCACCACTTCTAACACATAGGCTCAGTCCTGCATTCTAGAGAGATCATTCCCTAGGGAATCATTAGGCATATTAGTTAAGAATGTGTTGTCAGGTGGCTGAACAAACTGAGATTGGCAAATGAATTATGATTTTAATGGGACTAGAAGTGTGTAAGCTAGGTTCATTTTTCCATGACTTTGTTTTAGTAAACTCAATTGCAATGCCCTGGCACCAGGAAATGTAAACAATTGATTTTTTTGTGATATATTACAGTATTTATAAAAATGCTATCTTTTTCCCTCCCTTTTTTTTTAAAGGGCAAAATTATAAATAAGGGACACCCTTCATATTCTCAATATATCTTCTTAAAAGGTTCTATATAGCTCTGAAGAAAAATTATGAATAGTGAGGCTATCTTTTACTTTAAAAAAACCGATTCTACATTATAATTTTTTTCCCAAATAATATGTTTGTTTCTATGTCCCTAATGCTTTTTTACTCTGATTTATTTGGTTCTTGGATATACAGATGCTTTATGATTTTACTATGCTAACCTTTTTGTTGCTTACATTTTCATTCTTAAACTTTCAAAATTATAGGCAGTATAAACAACTTTTCTAGAGATACCTTTTCCAAGACCTATAGATGGATGGTAAAGACCCATTTCCTTGCACTGTTATTCCTTAATAGGTTTAAATCTCGGTCAGGGAGAAAAAAAGTATGTGTTTTTAACTAATACCATGTCATCTCTTTAATCATGCTGATTTTGAATAATTCACCCACTGTGGAAGTTGCAGGGTGAGAATCTATAGCTCTATCTCTCACTGGGGGTAGTTTATTATTACTGAGTCTGACAGCAGAAAGCCCTGGCAGGTTAATTGCTGCAGCAGGACTAGCTGGGAGTTTGCTGTTGATATATAGTGACTAAAGGGAGTGAAGGAGATTGACTGTGCCTGTTACAGCACAAATATCTTCATGCGCCTCAGGTTCCTCACAAAGATATGAGAAATAAATGTTCGCTCTTCATTTTCTGTCTGCACAATACAAATAGCCTGGGGTTGAACATGGCAACCACAGCATACAGAATACATATAAAAAGAGGAATTTTGCAAATTAACATTATTACAAACATTCCTGCCTGAAAGTGCTGAAAATCAATTTCAATATAGTTTGCATTTTAATGAGGTGCCAAGGAGATAAATCATTTGTGTTTGAGGAACACTTGGCTGGCAATGATGTTTTCTGATCATATCGTCTCATAACTAATATTAGATTAAGTAAAACCACTGTTAATTGAAGGCATGGGAAATGTTACTGCTAGTTAATGAAGTAAACTCTTGCTGGTCATATAGAGTCATTAATCGAGCTCAGACAGACATTTCCCAGGAACAGCTTCTCCCATCTTCCTTTCAGTAACAGAGCAGTACTTGAAATAACTGAGGTGGAATGTCAGCCTTCTGAATACTGGCTTATTTTTTTTTCTAAGATTAGTTAAGACATTCTCAAATAATATGTCTTAGTGTATTATAATGAGTTGGAAGTAAAATTATCATTAAAGATACAAAAATATTCAGCTTTTTTTTTCTGAAAAAGAACAAATGCCAATTTTTCCATTAGAGTCTGCTGTTAATGTTTTTGACTTCTATGCACCAAGAGAATAAACAATCAATAGCTGTCTTTTTCTTCGAACAAATTCCCTTTACAAAGGAAAAAGCATAATTTCCACACAGCTTTCAGAGGGTCTTTTTGCAATGTGCTTTCCCTGGAGTCCAGAAAACTGACCCCTCTCAACTTGTTTATAGTTCTCTTTAACTGTACTGCAGATCAGCCCTGCAGATCAGCTCTGCCCTTTATTGTGGTAATGAAAACCACCAAGGAAATTCCTTTTCTGAAGCTATTTCAAGGAAAAATATCAACTATCAAATGTCAGATCACTATGCAAAACACAAAATATGGCCCAGTTTTAGTTCTGTTCAGAGCATTTGTGCACCAGTGTGACTCTACTCACTTCTATGGAGATTTTAATCTCTAATGTCAGTGTAAGGAAGAGAATCAAATTTAGCCTAAAGAACGAGGTAGAACTACTTGTTTCCACAGAAAAGCCTGGGACACTATACTATGTTTTAGAGCTCCACAGAACAAAACAGAAACTGATTTTCAGAGGTTATTTGGGGGAGGGTAGGATCAGATACAAAAAGTTAGTTGTTAAATGTCGCTGTTGAGCCGCTAGCAGAGAGAGAAGACCTCCGATTCAGTGTGGCATAAAAGATCTGTATTTTTTTATTTTTCCAACTTATATAGACTTTTCAAAGGTCACTCAGATTGGTCAGTCAGAAACCTCCCCCTAAGCCTATTGGCCAGGCCCGGACTGCACACATCTCGAGAAACTGTTTTAATAACATCCAAACTTTATCTTTGTTTATAAAAACACAAGAAAAGAGAGAAAAATTCTCACGGGAAAGGTCTGTGCTAGCCACAGTTAAGCCTTTTGCAATTGTCCATCTATTTTAAAAATATTTGCTTTTAAATACAGTAAAGTCATTGTTGATCAGTCTCCTATGCTTTATATGTTGCCATCTCACCATTTAATCCATAGGAAACATAAAAATCAGTGGAAAAAAAGGTGTTGTGGACACAAGAAATTAGAAATGTGAGAGGAAGGTTGAGTTACAAGGAGTCTGCCTAGGCAAAAAATATTGCTCTCATGTGACTAGTGAGGAAAAAGTTTAGGAAAAAGTTTAATACCTTTGCTATCCCTTGGTAAGCTGTATACATCCATCCAGACCATCTCTTTCAAATATGCAAATAATTGTTTCTTTTTGAGTGGAATTTAGTGCAATTTTACTCTTTAATGTACATCTATCTTCATTCTCATTTTTATTCTTGTCAATGCTCTCTCCTTCAGGACTTGAAGACTCTTTCAAGATTCTTCTTCAGGACTTCTCTCGTTTCTCAATTTTGTGTTGTGATTTCGAGGAGAAGGGGAGTGTAGCCAGTCATTTCACCTGAGCCAGATTGAGCTCACTTCTTTGTGTTGTACTACTGGTGGTGTCATGCTTCCAAAAAAATAAGAAGGTAACACTGTTGACTGCTAAAGTTACACATGATGCAAAACAGTATCACAGGCTCTTAGTGCAATCCTCTTTTGGATTATTATGTCCATTTTCTGTTGATGCAAAGTGACAGCATGAAAGATGTTGTTGCTGTTCATTTTTGTACTTTTCATCTTTTGAGAACAAAAACAGATTAGGTGCAACCTTCCTTATAATCATGTCCTGATTTAAATCATTCTTTAAAACTTTTTCTTCAATACATACTGCTAGAACCCCTGCAACAATTTGTACACTATCAAAGTGCTCTGTTATTGCATTAGCATGCTTAATATGCTTTTGATATTCACAAAAGCACTACACTACACCTCTATCTGCACATTGTGAATAATCTAAACATCTATGAAGGAGAGGAAGGTGTAAGTATGGCTGCTACAAAAGGGAGAATCAGTTGCTTTAAAATATTCCAGCCAATTTTAATTGTAATAACACTGTAAATAACAAAACAAAACAAAACAAAAATATTCAAAACCTTCCACATTAAAACTCGATGTCCTATTTCAACTTATTTTCATACTCAAATTTTACATCTTTCGGTCTTGAATGACTTCTGGTTTATGGTCAACTAGTTCTCCTGCAACACAATAATATTGGGAAATTTGTGGTAAACGGTGTCAGAAAGATTCAAAAACATACATGACAGCTGAATTTCTTTTTATCCTGTAACTGATGTAAAGTTCATGGGGTAGACAAACTATCTTTCTTCACTCTGTTCTTATCCTTTATTTGGAGCACATAAGAATGTTGCTGATCATTATATAACAATGTTATATCTCTTTTCTGTTGCTGTGGACTCTTATAAGTGCATACACCACTGTGTTGCTTCATGAGTAAGAGACCCCCACCTGCTTTCCTAAGTGTTGTAAGTCTTTACTTTGTTCTCACAACCTTTTGTGTTAAAAATGTATTTATTTCCCCTATGTAAAATTTCATGCTCTAAACTCTGTAACAGAAATTATGCTTTTACTTGATAATGCTGTGGGTATTAATATTTAAAATATTTAATATTTTAATTATTTAATATTATACTATATTAAGGGAATAATTAGAATATTCATATCAAATCAAAGTAATGATATCACACATTTGTGATTTTAAAATAATTTTTTAAAACTTATGTCACATGAAATACCCTGGCAACTCAAACATAAAATTTTGATGATCCTGTTACATCAGGATCCTTCAGAATAATGTAGATTTACAGCAGCTAAAAACTGCTTATGGACAGTGGGACGTGATAAATATAACTTAACCCATATCACTATACCACCATACCATTTACCCACGTGTAAATTCTAGGGAAAAATACTAATATTCAAAAAGTATTTAGCTTTTAGAAAATCATCTACTGATTATTTTCCATTTTTAAAGCAGAGGTTAAAAAGCAAACAATAAAAGCACACTCTTCCACAGTTCATAGTCTGTACATATCTTCATGAGCACACTTTATTTGCTTATAATGGTTAAAAAGAAATCCAGATTTCACTGAGTTAAATGGGATTAAGATTTTGTTCTGTGTATATAAAATAAAAGGGGACTGAAATTATTCCATGTCTCAAATTCTAGTTATGTGGTTTCTTTAAAGTAGGAACCTCAATCACTTCTAGCATGATTTCATAGTAAAAGAATAAAGGACAGGAGTAGGTGATGAGTTCTGTATTAAGAAGTAATGTACTCCACTATATAATTTCTAGTACTAATTTCTAATGAACAGAGACAAATTTCACCATGCAAAAGAGCAACCTGCTTTATTTCAAGAGTCTCCTAATGAAAGCAGAGATTGTATTTAACAACAAAAGAAAGATTAGAAAGCATAGTCTTACTATAGCATGTTAGGCTCATAGTAATGAGATTACAGAATTAAGCCCTTAGGAAATGACTCAGAAAATTAATTAAAATTGCTTATAAATCATGCTGGCTTGATGTCCTAATGGCAATACGCTGTGCAATGACACATCAGAGACATTAGTTTGATGTCTCTGCTCCAGTGTCCCTCACTCCTTGAGGCAGTAAGAGCTAGCAGTATTGTGAAAATAGAATATTTAGTTCAAGCAATTGTAGGGACAAGAGAATCAAGTCTTAGGTGACTTAGCAGTGATTCCTGCAATTGATTAAAAAGTGATATTGACTCCTTTCAAGCTGGAACCGTCTGTAGCATGATACCTTTATGGGGATGTTGTATAAAATGAGCTAAAAAGAGCTTTCATGCTTGATGAAAAAACTGGGATTTGTAGGAAGTGGGAGGGTTTGTTTGGTTCTAGTAGAATTGCGATGTAAAAGACGGATAAAGAAAGCATCTCACTGTCTTCTTGGGAAGAAAATGCCAATTTTTTTATAAGCATATACTTTTATAAGCACACTGAGGAGGAGGGGTAAATTAGCTAATGTAAACGTTGTTTACACTTCTCACAGCAACTGTGTAGCCTTAAAAATAATTTATTTCATGGAAGACAGGGTGGATTGCTCTTACATGAAGTAATTTTCAAATGTTTTCACCCTAAAAGTGGGTATAGGCTATTTCTATTCTCCTGCATATCTAGAAACATCTGCAAAATACATGCAGATCACCTTCTAGAAGGCTGTTGGAAGCTGTGCGTAGAGAGCCTGCCAGAGTCCTGCCTGAAAGACACTTCATTGGGTGACATATGCATTTTAGGACAGCTTTATCCTTTCAGAGCTAGTATTTCTTTTAAAAATACTTAAGATATCAGGAAGGGCAGTTAACTCCTAGTTGCCTATTTTAACCAGTTTAGAACATTTACCTTGGAATTCAGAAGGAAACAACTTTGCCAATTGCCTGGCAATCAGGTTGATGGATGTGTAGATAATCACCTCAATCCCGATGAACTTGAAATGAGTTTTCCTGTGACATACAGAGAACTAAGCTCAGGAAATAACTGACAAGATAATTAATATGCTCTACCACTGTTCATTTAGGAATAATCAACATCTTTCCTGTTGTAGCTGTACATATTCAATCTTTGACCATAAAGCACATGATTTTTCTGTGTTTTTTCACCTGTTGTCGTGGGTAACCCAAAATGTTATTATATTCCGTACATACCTGTGCTATATCATGTGCCAAAAATTGTTACTTCTGTAAGAACCGGTGGATGGAAATGGGGTTGTGGAAGGGGTTGGCCCTGGGGTTCCTTTTTAAGGTCGAGGGCACTCAGGTAGAAGCTCTCTTGCTCTTTCTGTTTTGTTCTTGCCGGGCAAACTGACACAGTGCAAGACAGAAGCCTTCTTTTGTTTCTCTTGGGGCTCCAGAGGCAGGTCTCTGAGTAGCAACAGTAGCAACCCCAGAGGCTGCATTTCAAAATCCACAGTTGTTTCAGAGTGACTATCTCAACACCTGTCCGCGGAGCTGACCCAGAGCTGGTTGCAGATGGTCTCATTTTTTGGTGCTCAGTGAGACCGTTTTCTTCCTCCTGACATCTGGGCAGCAAGCGGAGACAGCAGCGGAGACAGCGGCAGAGGGCAGCAGGTGGCAGGAGGGGACAGTGTGCGGCACCACTGCCCTCACACACCGTGAGGGACCGAGAGGCTGACACCGCCGGGCTGCGGCTCCCAGGCAATGCCAGCACCCTCATTCTGCCACCAGAAGTGCTTCATAAGCTCCTCTGGAGGAAGGTTGGGCTGAACGAGGGCTCCCTGCCATTTTTTTGTCTTTGTTGCCCAGACTAAGAGGTCTTCTGTGGAGGGTGCCATCTTGGGGTAGCGGTTTTTCCCGCCATTTTTCTTCTCTTTTCGCTGAGGGACCCTCTGGAGTTCTGAGAGATTCAGCTCACTTGTAACTAGTTATTTTCACTGTTATTTTTTGCTTGTTACTGTTTTGGTTTTTAGTAAACTGTTGGGGTTTTTTGTTTGGTTTTTTTTGTTTGTTTGTTTGTTTGTTTTCATTCATATCTACTCTCGTCTCTCCTTGTTGCATGAAAACAAAGTGGTTAAAACTTTAAAGGGAAGGTAATTCATTTTGGAGTGTGCACCCCTTAAATTGTCTTAAACCAAGACACCGGTCTGTAAAAGTCCTTCTTAAAATTCAGAGCTTTGAGCCTTCCCAGTGCAATCACAATTTCAGCGCATGACTAGAATTAATTCCGTAATATCTTGCACTGATAGCAGAACTATTTGCAGTGGAGTCTGTAAAAATATTAGAAATGTTAGTCTGTATTCACCAGAGAGTTTAGTTTCAACCTGTATTCATTTCACTGGGTTTTTTTGAATATGCTAATGAAAAATGTGAAGACAGATCTGCACAGTGTTAGCCATAATTGTGTGCTAAGAACACAAAACCTTATTATGATTGAACACAAAGTCCCTGGAATTTGAAAAAAAAAATAAAGGTAAAATACTTGTCATTTACACAACTCAGATTGTGGAAAGCATTTTGTTTAAAAACAGGCAAATAAACAGACAGTGTGAGACCTTCACATGAGGACACAGAACCATAGTATAACATCATTGTTCTAACTGTGGGGTGGATTGACACACTGTATGGCTGCAGCTCTATAAGGGATGGATACAAACTTCTCAGGAAGGGAATGGTAGGAGGAAGGATATTTCTTCATGTCATTTGGCATCTTGACCATACTGGGCTAAGTCATGGAATGAGAAACAGGCTGATTAAGACTATGAGCATTAGAATTATAAGAGATAACAGGAAAGGTAGCTTTGAGGTGAGAGTTTGATAACTACCTTATCAAATGAAGAAGTGGACAAAGTTCAATTTTAAGCAAGTTAAGGAAGTTGCTGTATTCTTTGGTTTACAGGAGGTGTTAACTTCCCTGATGTGCTGCAAGGGCAACTCACTGGGCCACAAGTAACAGAGAGGATAAGGGTGTTAGGGTATTCTGAGAAAAACTACATATAACAGAAACTGAATGAGTCAGGAAATGGCAGAAGGTCTCCTGGGCCCAATACTTAGAAACAGGGACGAACCAGCTGGGGATAGTATCATCAATGCAGCAACCATAATACTCAGGAAAATATGAAAATTACTTGGGAGACTGGCTTGGCTAAAGGCGGAACACATAACTGACGTTGAGTAACAAATAGGAAAAAGGAGTTGTGAGAACAGGGTACAAAAGAAGATTGTAGAACTTTTTCCCAAGTATGCAGGATTACTCTTAGGAGACACAAGGCTCCCTTTGAGTCTCAGCATGAAAACTTCAATTCCTGCACTAGCAGTGAAAGAGTGCACAATATGTATCCAGTGCTGAACAGGAGGACTGATTTCATCCAGTGAAAATGTCTGCCAATAAGGTAGAGGTACTCAATACATTTGCCTTCGTCTTCACCAGCAAGGTCTCAGGTCTTTGCACCTTAAGTCATGGCTCAGTCAGGAGAGGAGCTGTCAAAATTTAGGGAAAAGCAAGTCAGGGATTTAGTCCATAGAACTAGGTTTCACAGAACCATAGAATGTCTTGTGTGGGAGGGACCTTACAGATCTATTTAGTTCGAAACTCTCTGCCATGGGCAGGGGTGCCACCTACCAAATCAGGTTTTTCAGGGCTATATCTAACCTGGCACTGAACACTTCCCAGAATGGGGCATCCACCTTTTCACTGCCTAACTAGTTCCAGTGCCTCATTATTCACTGAGTAAAGAACTTCTTCCTCATCTCTAATCTAAATCTCTTCTGTTTTAGTTTAAAACCATTCCCCCTTACCCTATCACTATCTGTCCATGTAAAAAGTTTCTCTCCCACCTTTTTATGACAGCTTTATGTACTGAAAGACTGCAATAAAGTCTTGCTGGAGCCTGCTTTTCTCCAGACTGAACAACTCAAACTTTCTCAGCCTGTCTTTGTAGGAGAAGTTCTTCAGCTCTCAGATTGTCTTTGTGGCTCTCCTCTGGAGCTGCTCCATCAGGTTGGCATTTTCTTGTGCTGAGGATCCCAGAGGTGAATGCCACATTCCAGGTGGGCGTTGCTTTCCATTGTGGGGAACTGGAAGGAGTTCTTTTAAAAATAGATTTTCTAGGATGAAATTAAGTCAACCAAGACAGACAGCATTGTATCTGAGAACCATCTATTGGTAATGGAAAAAAAAAAAAAAAAAGGGAGAGAGAGAAGGAAGACAGAGAGAGAAAAAGCAAAAAAGCAGGCATTACTACCAGAGGGTTGGGGAGTGCCATCGACATCTATGTGGCAGAAGGGGTGTGCATGCTGCCTGCCAGGGAGCCTGTGCAGCTCTCAGAGAGCCAATTCCTTATTCATGAAATTGTACTCCCTTCAAATGCGTACCCCTCCAAGCGGGAGAAGAGGGCAAAATGTGGAACCATATTGAAGACCTTACAGAATTCTGAAGTAGATGACATTGGTCAGTCTTCCCTTGTTGACTGTTGCCATCACTCCAGTAGAAAGCCACAAGGTTGGTCAGGCACAATTTGTCCTTAGTACAGCCATGATGGCTGTCTCAGATCACCTCCTTGTCTTGTGTCTGCCTTGAGGTTTCCATTTGAAGATGATGACAAGGTTGTCTAATGTTATTTCAAAGCTTATCCCTATCATCTTTAAAAGCTTATCCCTATCATCTTTAAAATGTCATGGAAATGTGGGAAATTTTGTGACAAGATTTGAGAAAAAGATAAATATTGTATTCATCTTTGAAACATGCCAAAAGAATAATCCAAAAAAGTCCAGGCTTGTCAGTCTTGCTTCAGTCTCTGGGAAAATCATGGACCCAGCCCATTTCTGGGTGCATGAAGGAGAAGAGTGTGTTTTGGAAGTTAACCTGAAGGAAATGAGGTGTGAATCATGCCTCAACACCTCATTTACTTCAATAAAAAAATTACTGTACCTGAAGATGATGGGAGAATAGTAGATGTGATCTACTTTGACTTTAGGAAGGCTTTCAACAGTCATCACAACGTCCTTAATTGCATATTGAGATGTTTGGGTCTATATGGATGGCCAGCAAGATGACTGGAGAACTGACTTCAACGTTAGGCTCAAAATGTGGTAATTCATAATTTGACCACTACTTGGAGTCTGGCTTCAAGTGGACTACTGCAGGGTTCTGTCCTGCAGAGTGCACTGTCACTGAGTTTGTGAGTATCAGCCTCGGGAAAGCAAACACAGCTGAAGGCAGGGTTGACATTCAGAGGCAGCCAGGTAGGTTATATGAATGGGCCAGACGGAATCTGATGAAATTCAACAATGACACAGGCTGAGCCTTGGACAGGCGGAGCACCTGTCAGTGACACATGCTTGGAGATGGTTTAGTCAGTGAGCAACTCTGTGGAGATGGATTGGAAACTCTGGTGAGCATCAAGGTAAGCAGGGGCCAGCTGCGCACCTAGGCAAGAACAAAAGGCCATTGTCTGTATGAAAAGTGACATGAGGTTGAGGTTGGTGATTATCTCCCCTCTTCCCACCACTTCTTAGATTACATCTAATGCAGCAACCAGTTTGTGGTTATAGGAACAATGTCAAGAAACTGAAACGAATTTGGCAGAGGGAAGCCAGAATGACCAGAGGCTGCAGTATTTAGCCAGCAGAAGTTGTGGTACCAATGCTTGTTCACCTTGGAGGAGGAACAGATGAAAAAGCAATCTTTCAGCACCTACACAGAGATGAACAAGGATTTGGGGACAGAACAAGAGGCTACAGTTGCAGATTGAGAAGATATCTTTCCTGTGGGACTAATTAAGTGATGGAACTGGTGCCCAAAGAGACTGAGAAATTTCTGTCCTTTGTTTTGAGGACCCAACTGGACAAAGCACTAAGCAATCATTTCTGAATTCAAACACAGACCGTTTTTTTAGCAGGTAGCTGGACTATAGGTCCCCTGAGGTCCTTTCCAGTTTGAATGATTCTGAGAATATAGCACTTTACTGTATTTAAAAAAAAAAAAAAAGGTTGTACTTCACTAAGAATTACAAAAGAAAGATTTAGCTTTCCACAAATTTTTGATACATCTCCAAATATGTTTAAAAGGATTTTTAACTATTGCAGGGGGTGGGGGGGCAGGAAGGGGTTAGAAGAGCAGCACAACTATTTTAATATGAATAGAAATAGCCAAACTTGTGTGGCAATATCACGCAAAATGGCATTTTGATGAATGTGTTATATGTCATAATCCAACATTAACATATAGTGACTCAGTGACATGATACAGTGGAATGTTAGGGCAGTCATTCTTTATTTGACAATCTGCCATTCCCATATTTGTTTGGAAATAAAAAATAAAAGGAAAAAACTTTTCTTGAGACTTTGACACCTTCCTTTCTCAAGTCATAATCAGTGGTGTCTTACAAAAAAATGAAAACAAGAATAAAGCTTTACTTGTGAAAGATTGGATTTTATAGTGTTGAATTTTACAGGTTTAATAGTGGTATTGACAGTTACTATTTTCCTTGGTAATTCTGTAATTCAATGTTAAGTTCTAATTTTCAAATATAGTCCTAAGAAACCCATAAGAATAGTATTTGATGCCATGAATTTAACAACTGTTGACTTAAATGCCAACATCATTCTAAGTCAGACTTAAAAGGCTTTTGCAAAATTAGGGCATAATCTCCAAACCTCATTCATGCATTAGAAAAATTGAGTGCTACCCACTAGACATAAATAGTTTTGAAGGAACTGTGACTTCAGTAAAGCATGCAACTTTTCCATTGTGAGAATTCAAATTTAAGCACAATGCTAAAGTAAAAAACCCAGATTGGTAGCTTCATCACAATTAATACTTGAACCAAAGGCAAAATAGTGTGTGAACTTGTTTGGTGTACTTCAGAATGTAAGACTGTGATATTAAAATGGTTTCAGGTCAATGCTAAAATATGGATGAAGTTGGTTATAGTTTTCCAGAGCTTTAAGGGTATGGAATATATCTTGGTTCAAGACAGCCGAATTAAAGTGTGACTTAGGATCTCAGTAGCATTGTGTAAGTTAGCTGATTTTGTTTGCAGATATTAAAATTAATGTCAGAAACAGAAATAATGAAAATGTAAGTCTAGAGGAATAGTGAAAAAAAGGTATTAAATAAGAATAGTGTGAAGAAAATGAGTATTTGTATTTTTTCATTTGGACTTTACTCCCTCAAAGTTTATGTCTTGAAGTCAATTAAAAAAATAAGAGATAAATCCTTTGGCATTCTTGTACTTCAGTCTAGAATTATTCCTTTTAGCAATTCTTCATTCAGAAAAGGCATTTGAAGTCTACAGTTTCCTTTCAGAAAACATCTGAAAGCACAGCCTCATCATCTTCTTCTGAGATACATCTTTCCAATGTCTTATGATTGTGTTGGTTCCCCATATATAAACTAAATATTGAAACTAGAAACATACATCAGCACGGACTAGTAGTCTTCTTCTACAGGATCCTTCAGGTTTGGGTTCACCTACCCCTTTTGTAGAATGTAAAAGTTTCTATCCACACAGTGTATCCACAAGCCACAATACTTTGAAAAGGATCTGCAAAAAACATCATAAGAATACTAATTTATTTTACCTCATTGCCTAAATCCAGGTATGTCCCTGCCTGCTGTAATAGATGATCTGCATATGTCTGTCTACTCCAGTGTATTAGAATGTGTTTAGGGCATACATTAATAAAAATGGCAATAGTGATGGCAGAGAAACTGAGGTCACAGCAGCAAAGCAAGCTCAAGGAAATCCTTCTATCATGCTGAAGGTAAAACAGTGAGAACATTGAGAAGAAATATCAAGAGTTGCACACTGATGTCTCATTGACAAAAAGGGGATATTGTGTGTCTCTTCCTTACAAAAAGGTAACTTCTTAGGGGAAGAATAAGAATTTGTTTTGGAAATATCTTTGGCACCCCATTCATTTCACATGACAGAGTGCAAAATGTATGTGAAGGTTCTGCTTCTCTTCCCAAACATCCCTGGCAGAACTTGCCCTGTAGAAGTAAGACAGAAGAGTTCCTCTTCCAAATAGTATGACTTGAAGGGGTAAAAATGGGGTGCTATTGCTATTTCCATCCATTACAGAGTGTTAAGCTTCTCCACTGATTTAATTTTTCATTAGTGTGTAATGCCTTTCTTTTTCTTGTAAAATGAATAGCAACAACAAAAGAATTTATGTTGGGAAGCTCTCAATGTCTGTAATGTAAAATGGCCTGGAAACATTACAGAATAAATTGGAACCTAAATGTCACTAGGGAAAAAAACAAAATCATTGCCTCTTTCCTATTACTTTTATGGAATTACCATAGAATAAGAACTATAAGAACTACACAACAACCTGTAGTGTGCCTCTGAGATCCTTTCTGGAGATTGGTCAAAGGTAATTTAATATTAAAAAATTTTAAAGACATTTCAAAGAAATTGAAATTTAAGGAAGAGTGAATTATCCACATCTAAGAGTTCCAGACTTTTGGTACTTACTGGAGGCTCATAGGAAAGCTGGGGACAAACCTTTGAGCAGGACCTGTTGCAACAGGACATGGGTTCATTAAAAGAGTGCTCATTTAGATTAGATGAAAGGAAGAAGTTTATTACAATTACTGTAATAAAAATACTGTAATGACAATTTATTACAGTAATAAAACAGCGTCACAGGGTGCCCAGGAAGGTGGAGAATACCCCATCCCTGTGAACATTCAAGGTTATTTTAGACAGGGCTCTGAGCAATCTGACCTAGTTGAAAATGTCCCTGTTCATTGGACTAGATAACCTTTAAAGGTCACTTCCAACCTAAGGTATTCTATGATTCTGTGATAAAAGACACTTTAGGAGAAATAAAGCCTTTGGACTTTTTAAAAGCAAGTATATGAACTGAAGACTGATAATGTTTTGTATGGGAATACTACCTTATTTTCAACATTCTCAGCGATTAACTATGCAATCCTTAAAAGTGGTTGTTACCCCAGTTCCCAAGATGGGGAAGAGTAGGAATGTATAAAGTCAACAATTGTGTGTTTAAATTTACTTTGAGCACAGAACATGCAGGAATGGTGTGGTAATGAAACTTTATATAATGGATGCAATTGTCAAAGCCCCATTGAAACTTTATATAATGGATGCAATTGTCAAAGCCCCATTGAGTATTAAAATATCACAGAATAGCAATCATGATAACTTTTGAAATTTGATGCTTTATAGCTTTGGTATAACCAGTGCAGATAACCACTACCCCATCTTGTTTCCAGTTCCACTGGTAAAGATATTTTATACCCTTCATTTCTCACAGAGAAATGCTATTGAAAGAGAAGTGGCTTGTAAGGAAAACTTTAATTATAGTAATTTAATTTTTACTAAAGAGGAAAAAAAGGAGGATCACAATGCATTTCTATAAAATATTCTTAACTTTATTTTGTGTATAATTGTTGATCTGTTCAACTGAAATAATTATACACTTCCCACAGTCATTGGATTAGAATAATATGTTAAGTACAATCACTGGTATACCAGCTATCATACACTGAGTTTAAGAAATAATCTTTTTATCCACATGACCATGTTGTTCACCAAGACTGTTATTTTACTAATCCTTATGATCCAAACAATGCTCTGTTCATGTTCCAGCACACAGTGGGTGAGAAAATGGATTTGTTAAGCTGGGAGGGTTTAGCCTTCGTTTATGTGTTCATTATTGTGTTCATTTACTTATTGTACACATATGGTGATAGAAGCTGCTAGAACAGTAACTATTATTCTGCAAACAAAGTAACACATAGAAAGCAATACGAGATTTCCAATATTTGTTTTGGAAACTTTGTGATTAAAGAAACATTTCTTCTTCTATGTCTGAGAATTTATACCATGAATTCCTGTAACTCCTTCACCAGATATTCACAAATCTTGACCCAGAAAAGGAAAAATATGGGGCGAATCAACACAAAGTTTTACAGACAGAAGCTACGGCAATAACATCGAATCTTCTGTAGCTTCCAAACGATGCAATTACTTTCCCAAACTACATAAGTGGGAAATATACTTTTCCCATCAGAACAGTACAAATTATATTTCTTATTACTTTTGGAATTATTACATTTCAAAGCTATTTCAGAGGGTATGCTACCTTGATTCTAATGGAGTAAGGAACAAAAAAACCAAGAATCTTTGGTGAAATGAAGTCCTCAGTCAGAGATACACTGTAGGAAAAAATCACACCTAGCATTCAGCTTACACACTTCTTTAGGAAGCTTACTTTTGCATTCAGTCTCTAAATATCATGAATAATTAAAAAAATAACTGGTGTAATAAACCTAAGCAGGAAAATGTGTATTGCTTTAGAATAAACAGAAAATTTAAAAATTTTATCATTGACATGTGTGTTTAGTTCTCCAGTAAAAACACTGCAGTTCAAGGCAGTTGGAAATCTATTTCTCCAAAGGCCTTTTTTTCTTCTTATTTAGGCATTTGACATACACAGTGCTGGGTTCACTGAAATGGCCTCTTTTACACATTAAGCCTTTTGAAAGGCTTCCATTTTTTTCCTCCTGGAGGCTATTTGTTTCATGACAGCATTGTCTACATTCCTCACAAAAATGCAGGCATTTATCCTTGCGCTAAATGCTGTCATCCTTTGATAAGAAGAAAACTAAATGGGAAAAGAATTGAAGGTCAACATGTTTATTTTTCTCTCAAGTGAACATAGTAGATAAATACTTTTCAGTGGCTTCCTCCTTGTTACAATATAAAGTTTATAGATGGAATGGGATGAACATCTACATTGCCACTACTCTGAAAAGAGAAGCAAACCTTGGCTGCAAAAGCTCCTCTCCAAACACAGGGCAGGAAGTAAATGTTATGTATTGTTGTACTCACTTGATCTTCTTCTGTTCATGTTCAGCTTAGTTCAAAATTTCAGTTCATTACAGGATATCAGAACAGAAGTCAATCATATTCCAAAGCTACAAATCAGCCCAAAGAGACCATTTCTAAAATGCTCATACACTGTTCTACGTCACGTTTTGGTAATATATTCAAGATGAGCTGGTGACCTTGATGTCGGATGAAGTTACAAATCCACAAAATAGTTCACAGCAACTATGGGTTGGTCACAAAATTATGACAAGAGGGTGCATGAGCAATGGAGGAATGAAGAGTCCCTAGGAAAAGAATGCAATAAAGAGTCCTCAGGGGCAGAATATTTATTTCATTGTCAACTAATTGTTCAAATAGACTATAAGAGAAACTATAATAGGGTGTAAGGTTAAATAATAACTTGGTGGTAGCTTATAGAATGAAAATATACACTCAAGTTACCTTAGAAAATTATTTCCTAGAACTGCTAGGAAACAGCCCCCAGTGAAATTTGTATATGTAAATGATAGAATAATGAACAGGACCAAGACCACCAGATGCACAGTGTGAATTTTGGTTTACAAGGGTGAGTGAACAATCACCTTTTTCTGTATAGTTCTTTCTTTGTTATCTTCTTTTTAATATAAAAGATTGTGCTTGTTTCCTGAAAGGTGTACTGACTGTGTTAGGTGCTTGGTGCCTGATTCTGCAAAACCATAATTAAATCAAATATCTTGATTCAGGGTGTTGATTGGCTCTTGCACACCAGGTGAAAGAACCTAGGATAACAACTTGACCCCATTATTCTCACCCTAGAAAATTAATATAAAATTGCCATTGACTTTTTGCTGTTGGATTAAGAAACATGCAGAAATTGTTAACCTTATTTCTCTCTCACATATTTTCTCTTCTTAGCTGTTTTAAAAATCTGGAACTTTGAATTCTGTAATTCTAAACAACTACACTAAGATCACAAAGGTAAAAGTAGAATTTTTGAATCCCAGAATGCCTTGTCTAGAGAAGGACATGATAACTATCTCCAATCCGTATTTTAAGGAACGCAAAATTCCTGGAAGTGAGAAAAATGACATCTCCATTTATTCCTCCCATTCCCTTCATCCATCGGTCAAATCTAGCAAACCAGGCTACTTTCATTATTAGAAGCATAGTATAAACCCCCAGATAAATTGGGATAATTTCTATTATTCTTACATAAATGTTTGGAGCATTTGTAGATTTAATTATACTGCTGGAGAGGAAATGACTGTTAACAGACAAAACTAAATGTAAGTTTATATTCAAAATAACTTTGGAACCAGATTCATGTTCAGTATTCCTAATCGGACCATTCTAATATTGTACAACAGATTTAAAAGGCTTGAGTTTTAAATACATGTTGCTGTAACTTTAGACAATAGACTCTCTAGTATATAAGAATACTTTGGTGCTGAAAGGGACAGCAGCAAAAACAAGTATCAACTGTAGTGATGAATCAACAGCACTGGCAGGGAGGCTGCTGCAGGAAGGGACCAGCGGGAGTGACCCAAAAACACAGCAGAGTGTTAGAAGCAGTGGTGGAGGCACCTGCACAGAGCTGAGCACAGCAGAGCAGTAGAGTGACCCCTACTCAGATGACCAAGTTTCTAGGCGATTTATTTTGTCACTGTGTTTGTTATTTCAGACTGGGAGGTGGGAAACATTAGTCACAGGAACTTCCTCATCATTTTGCCCTTGTTCCTGAAGACCATGTGGGCTGTGTAAGAATGATCATCATATTGCCTTTTTCTGGGGAAGAAGCCATATGGATATGATCTGTGACAGGTTTCCACAATCTTCTTTTGTTCACAGTGGTGAACACCTTTTTGTGCGTAAAACACTTTCTCTCTTTGTATACTTTTGCTATTAATATTGCTGTAGCTATTGTGCATGTTGTATCCCATTACTTTGTACTTTTAGGAAATTGACTCAACCTGTTGACAGTGGGATCCCAGTAGATATTCTCCATTGTTTTTCCAGGCAGGTTTTCTGCTAACCTGTCTACTTTTTTGGGTCTTGTCTCATGCCATTCTTGTAAATGTAACGACATTGGCTAACTTCCAATCAGTGGAGACCTCTTTCGGCTCCCAAGACCTTTGGTAGAAGATTGAGATGGTATAGAGGACTAAACCTAAGCATTTTTTTTTCTCAAACATTCTGGGGATTGCTACCAGAAACGTGTGATCAGAGGAAAGTCTCATGGAGGTGGGGCAGCACTGTTGTAAGCCAAATTCATTCTCTGCCTTAAGACTTGTATTGAGTTTCCCTCTAGCTCACTTCCTGGAGACAGGCTGGCTATGCATGCATGAACAAAACAGCACAGAAAATCTTAGTTTGCGTAAGAGTTGTGTACCAGGGGTGTAACTCTTAACTGTAAAAGGGAGTGGAATGGGCCTCCTTCCTCTCTTTCCCTCCTCTACTCTTTCTCTTTTGCTTTTTTTTTGTCTCACAAACTCAGCTCTGGATCATCCAAGCACCAGGACCAACACAGGACCTGAGGACTGGTGATATTCTTTGTTTTCTTCCCTTGTTTTGCCTGAGCAAAACATTGCTATCATATGCTACTCCATACTCTGTAATGAACTCTGTTGTGAGAGTGGGAAGTGTGGAAGTGTGTTGTGGCTCATTATCCAGCACCTTTGGATAGGGGTGTTGTGGCTTGTAAGCCAGCACCTTTTCAACACTTTGTTGTGGGAGTTGAGAACTTATTAAAGTGTACTGTACAAAATTAAGGTCTTGTTAGCTAACACCTTATGTGGAAGTATAGTGTAAAACTGTAAGGGCTTGTAAGCCAACACCTTTTTATTCTAAATAGCAGGCTTATTGCCAGAGTTGGCAAATGAGAGACTGTACAATAAAAGCACAAGTATTCCCTGGCACATGGTCTGGTTTCTTTGTTCAGCCATATGAGATTTTATAACGAACATCACACCCCATACCCATGAGTCACAACAGAGGGGTCCTGCTGTAACATCCACTAACTCCTTCACTACTCTGGGATGATTTCTGTCCGGCCCCATGAACTTATTATGAATATTCAGACAGTACAACTGGCCCCCTAGGATTTTAGGGCCTGCAAATGGAAAGCCATTCCTAAAGTCATGGTCATCCTCCTCATAGCAGCATTAATATTGAACACAGAGGGGAAAAAGGGCATTAAAACCTAGAAATGATTTTGTGAGTAATCCTTGCTTTCTGAGAGGGGTGTGTGGTAGAGAGTGTTACTGAGCTTAATCAATGTACAGAAATTGACCTTTAATTCTGGAGGATCAATACCCCATAAAAAGGCTCTTATTCATAAATCTTCAACTATGTAGCTGTTAACTTTAATCAGACAAAAAGGTTACAAATATGTATAGAAGTTGTGCTCAGATTCACAATTTCCCGTGGTCTGTACTGGATTAGTGTAGTTAAAATATGCATATTGACTTCAGAGGTATTGTTCTGGGTTTGCCTGGGGTACAGTTAATTTTCTTCACAGTAGCTAATATGGGGCTGAGATTTGGATTTGTGCTGAGCACAGGGTTGATAATATGGAAGTGGTTTTACTATTGCCGAGCAGTGCTTGCACAGCATCAAAACCTTTTCTGATTTTTGTGCTGCTCTGCCACTGAGTAGTGTGGATGTGCATGGGTAGGCTGGGAGGGGACAGAGCTGGGACAGCTGATCCCAACTAACTGAAGTGATATCCCATATTCCCTATGCTAGGCTCAACATAGAGAGCTGGGGAAGAAGGAAGATGGGATGTTTGGAGTGATGGCATTTTTTGTTCCCAAGTCATAATTACACATGATGGAGTCCTCCTTTCCTGGGGATAGCTGAACATCTAACTACCTATGGGAAGCAGTGAAATAATTGCTTGTTTTGCTTTGCTTGTGTGTGTGTCTTTTGCATCTCTATTAAATTGTTCTTATCTTGACCCAGGAGTTTTCTCTCTTTTGCTCTTCCAATTCTCTTCCCAATCCTGATGGTGGGGGAATGAGTGGGTGGAAGCATGGGGATTAGTTGTCAACTGGGGTTAAGCCACGACAGGTATAAATTTAGGTTTCCTTTGAAAATGCACTTCATCGTTTTATGTGTTCAAAATCTAAGTATTTGCGAACCCATGTAGCATACATCATGCAGAACATCACCTGTTTCAGGTGTTGCTGGCACAGAATTTCCATGGAAAATTATACTTTGCCTTTCAAAAAGTAAATTGCATTTTTTCACCTGTAGTTTGGTGTCACAGTTGCTCAGTTTTGTTAGCACATCAAGTGTGAATGAATAATCCTTATAATCAACTTGATTTTTTTTTCTGAAACTGAGCAAAGGGTCATAGTAAGAATGAATGTAATTAGAATGGAAAAATATTAAAATATTTAACTGAGCCAAATTTAACTGACATTGATGACTACTGTTTTTTAAAAAAATGGATACATAAAGCTTTTTGGAGGTTGAGACATTAGTGAATCCAAGGAGATAAAGATAGATTCTCTAAGTTGCTAGAGAAAAAATACTCTAGGTATGATATTGCTATATATTGCAGAGATGCCAACAGAATATATGCAGTGTATATATGCATCACTATATATTTTCTCATTTCAGTATGTAAAACAAGAAAAGCAGGTGAATAGTCTGGATACTAGATATCGGCAGTTTAGTTAGTGAAAATAAATTTTTCAGAGCTAAACAGATTAACCGTCTCTAAGGCTTGACCTCTTCCTTCGAAATTTTGTGCATGCACACCATGCCTCAGGACACTAGCTCTCTATTAAAAAACAGGCAGTAAAAACTGTAGAAGTAGGTAGAAATGTAATAGGTTATCTATTTACCACACTTGTCTGCAAGCACAGTAGTATTTACCAGTTAGCCCATTTGCTGCAGTTATTCATAGGTGGTAGCAGTGATTTCATTAACTAAAATATTAGAACTAAATCATGTCTGTACCATATGGCATAGCAAGGGCAGAGAGTGCATATGCAGGAGGACTACATTTGTAACAGCATACCTTTGCTAAGGGCAACTTCAATTTAGCTTTCAGCATTCAAGTACACCATGTCTGGAATCTGATAAATACCAAGGTTTTGGTGCCACGCTTAGCTCTTCCTGCAATGTTCACGTTTGCACAGCTGCATTTCAAGGTCCTCTCTTTCGACCAGTGACTAATGCATCTGTCCGCTTTCTCTGTATTCTGGACTACTCTGACACTGTTACATAAAATGCCCTTTTCTCCAAATTGTGGCTTATTAATGCGGGTTGAAGCAGATGATGCAGTTAATTCTTCACTGAATTTTATTATTAATTTTTAAAATTACTTATTAAGTGCTCTCCAACCTCATAAACTATTTTATGAATCAGAAAAGAGTAGAGTTAATGAAGGTCAAATACTGTTTTGCCAGATTCCCCAAAAATCAGGCATTTCACAGTAATAGTCTACAGATGCTTGTATGTGGAAATTCAAAAACATTTAAACAAAGCAGTTTGAAATGCTGTTAAGTAATTTACATTCAAAATAAAACTTGATGGTCAAGCCTATATTTCAAAGCAAAATTTTACTTTCTCTCTCTTTTTGCTTTTTTTCCAGTGGAATTGCTTCCAAGGTCCGGTGTAGCTCCTTTGTCTACCAAAGAATGATCTTATGCAAAGCAACTTATAATGATAAAATAAAATTAAATGGTCTAATTTAATTTTGTTTTTTTGATAACTTATTTTTCTCCTAAATGAAAATGAAGATTTGAAGAAAATAATGAACAGAGGATTTTGGGCTTCTAAGAAGTATTTTAGAAGGGAATCAAAAATATTTTGTATGTGAACAATTAAAAAGATATCTACAAATGCCAAATTATGTCCTGATGGTCATCCTTTATCAGTTTTTTGTGCAAGTCCAGTTAGAAAACTTCTTAAATTTGTTTTGGATACACATCCTGCCTACTTTTCCCTGTGGGCCCAGAGAATTTTCCTTAGTTCACATTTCGCATATAAAGTTTGGTCACTACATTTCATCAATCCTTTGTGCTGCTGAAAAATCTGTGTTGCCACTACAACTTGAATTTCATTTTGGATGTATTAAGAATTTCTAGTTGGAAGGCTAGAGAAACCTTATAAGTTTTGAAAATTAATTTAAGAGGATCATAAAAAGCCCAGACTTACCTGCTCTTCGAAGAAAGCCTTGACATCCCACAATCAAAATGGGAAATCATTTCTCACCTTGTAAAAGTCAAAGGCATCCTCTGCATTTTTATTATTCTGTTGCAATCCAAAGATTATTTTTCCATTCTCTGACTCTTTCTCATCTCTATGTGATCAAACCATTGCCTGGAAAGAAAAGGTTAGCTTTATCAATCAAAGTTTGCTAGCAGGGCTCAAAATAATTGAACCCTCAGGAGAAACAAGCCGTGTGTATTTTTTTTTTTAGTTGTTGTTGTTTCAATATCTCCATAAAAAGCCATTTCAATATGTTTGGTTCTGTGGCAGGAGATTTTATGAAGTGTTTATGTTTTTCACAGTTGCAAAAATCAAAGCTGATATATCTATAGCTACATCAATATCAACATCAATATCAATATCATCAATATCAATGTCAATATCAATATCTATATCTATCTATATCTATACCTAAATCTAATTTATATCTAATCTATATCTCTATCTACCTATATATCTAGCTACATATAGACATGTATTTGCTGGTTTAAAGCCAACAAAATCTTTTCACAGAATATCAAATCTCTTTGCATGCAAACAAAGATTTTTCAGGCATGGCCCAATTAATCTTTGGTTGTGTGCTTTAAGGAGATTCTGTCTAGAATCTAGTTCTGACATCTAAGAAAGAACAGAAAGTAGCACTGACAACAAAGTAGTCATCTGTGATTTCTAGTCATTCAGCCTTGTGCTAGAGAATGTTTAGTGGATTTCCACAGTTGCTGTAGTAATGGCTATGATTTATCAAACGTGCTGCAGGACCACATCTTCTCACACAGATGTTTTAAAATTAACTTACTCTAAAAAACTGTTGCAATTAAAAAAAAAACCCTCACAAAAAAGTGCATAATTAGATCCTCCACAGCTGTGTGAATGAGGATTCTGCTTGCTGGATTGCACATTTCCCTGAGATTTTTACATCATGGTGGACACCTTTAGTGAGTTTGCTTCATACAGAAGAAAAAACAGCTACCTGTAACAAATGCAGTCTTACGCTCAAAAATGTCACGATCTGAAATCTGAGAATAATTCTGAAAGTTGTTAAAAAATTAACAACCTAAGGTTACACTGTCATAAAAACTACTGAATTTTATAGATTTGTTGTGGAACACACTTAGTGCCAGAGGCTTGGAGCGCAAGCTGCAGGCTGTGTGTGCCCTGGCTGGTGGGAAATGTCTGGAGCCCCAGTCAACGAGCTGTGGAGGGACACTGACCTTCTGCCTGACAAAGGGCACAGTCCTGCAGCACCAGCCGTCACCCACAGCCTCTCTAGGACCCAAAGAACAGCGAGAAGACCCCAGACTAAATAAAAATCATCGGACCAAGAGGCACATGCAAAGAGCATGAAGAATGTGTGAAGAGAGGGAGCAATGATTGCAGGAGTCAGGGATTCCTTTATTCAGGGTCCCTCCCCGGGGCACTCAGAGTGTGCTCTCATTATGTTGCTTCTCCACAATTTATTACTTAGAGGCATCAGAGGTCTGAGACTCTACTACGGGAAACCCAGGGTTGACCTAGGAACGGAACATATCTGGCAGTGTGGGTAACAGCGTGGTGTGAGGTGAGTCAAACAGGATTCCATTGGTTCACTGGAGCCGCCAGCTGCAGAGGGACTTTGGTTCCAGAAGTTAAAATCTTGGATGGTGTTACTCTGACTCCCAGAGTGACATCTGAATGATCATACAAACAAAATGTCCTTAACAGATTGCCAAGAGGAGAAGTGATTGTATACTACACTGTGTACACCAGGATCCCCAATATAGAAAAAACACAGACCTGTCGAGTGAATGCAGAGAGGGGCTATGAAAATGATCAGAGAGATGGAATAATTCTCATGTGATGAAAGGCTGAGAGAATTGGTGTTCCAGTGGGAGATGAAAAAGCTCCAGAGTGGCCTTTTGTGGCCTTTCAGTTGGGGGAGGGGCTTATAAGAAAGACCAGAAATATTTTTTAGTGATATTTTTGCCAGTGTCTTTAGTGACTGGACAACTGGTAACAGTTTCAGACTGAAAGTTTTTATGTTGATTTCAGTGAATTTGGATATGAATGACATGCAAACCTGGAAATTTTAGGACATTTTTTTTTTGCCCGCTCATTCTGATCAGAAAAAAATCTTACTTCTCAGAATACCTCTGTGAAGAGCCCACTTTTGTTTAAACACATTCAGCAGATAACAGGCACAAACTACTTGCTAGAAAACTGCAGCATGTCCCTCTGGGGAATCCAACTCCTAGCAAAGGGGTTTAACTTCACTAGTTCCTCTTAAAAAAAGGCTGTCAGGGAACAATGCTAAACTTGACTTTGGGGGCCTGTAAAAAATTATTTTTTTGGTTCACAAAATTCCTGATGTGAAATTGAACTTAAAGATTAATAGAGTGCCACTCAAATTACACCTTAAATTTCTCATAAACTGGAATTTCTAAGTCTCAGTTTCACCATGGGCACAGTTCTTACACAGCTTGTGAGTCACTTCCTCCTAAAGTAATAATTTTATGGTTTAAATGCTTTAATTAGAAGTTTGTCTGGCATTGACATTTACATACAAGGACCATACATTCGCTTCCTGTATGTTCTCAAGGAATAGTTTCTCATGAAGCCATATGTCAGCTTTTTCCCAATATAGTGTCACACTCTTTTATGTTGTCACAGGAAAGCTTAAACTGGATAAGCCATTTAGCTCCGGTCAGATGCATCTGCAGCATGACACCCAGCTTGGCCCTGCAATAACTCAGTGACATCCATATTGAACTTTGGTAGAAACAAACACCAGTATTCCATATACTCCCATATACTGTGTCCAGGTATACTTTTACCAATGGGTTTTAAATCTTTACTTTCATTCTTTTTGTACATTTGAAATTTTTTAGAATTGTGGTTATTTAATATAAATTATGGTGCATTACAGGAAAAAGAACATTGGTGGGAAAAGGCATAACATTGCAAGATTTTTTTCACTTCAAATATTTGTGAACAGTTTTTTAATAAAAACAGTATTTTGTTCAATTTTTACAATTTATTTCACTTAAAAATCTTGAAATTAGTTTTCAGATCTCAAGTGCCCTCTGTCCACCAATGTCATGTTAGCTGTAGAGAACAAAAACAGACGAAAATAACTACTCCAATCAACAAAAAGTCTAAAAGAAGATCTGATGAAAAAAATACCTCACATAGTCCTGACTCATTCTATTTCTGATAATACATTCCTTCTTAGCTTTTGTATGTTAAAACTATTTTCAGTGAATGGGCAGATACTTGGCAAAAGTACATTGAAAGAAAAGTCCTCTTTCAGAATGAATTATATAAAGTCCTCTTTCAAAATGAATTATATAAAATCTTCTTTTAAAATGAGTTATATAAACCTCTACTATGAATTTCATGAAAATATAAAATAAAGCTGATTCTTTTAACAGTGATGCTGCAGTTCCCTTAATAAATAAAATATTTTTAAAGTTTCTTTTTTTTCAAATTTAAATAAACATGAAATGCACAGCTAGATTCATTAGAAAAACATTAATCTCCCTTATGAAAAAAATTGTACTGGGTTACCATCAAATCCATTACTGTTGAATGTAGAAGTCAAAATCAACTCATCTAAGAAGAGACATTTGCAGTTCATTACAAAATTTGCTGTAGAACTTACACTGGACATGTTAAGTCTTGTAAAGCGAGGTTTTTTTGGGGGTTGTTTTGTTTTTTTTTTTAATGGTTCAAATGTGTTTTTGAGGAAATATTGTTTCAAATAAAAAGCATAGTGACTTTTTTATGACAAGATTTCTTGCCATAAAATTTCCTAATAATTTTTTGATGGCTACAATGCCAGTACCCAGCAGTTTATTTGTGATGGGGATTATGCACTCATACAGAGCTCAGATTCTTACCTGTTCATTACCTAAGCTGGTCCAATATTTTGAAGGTTTTATTATAGAAAATGATTTATAGAAAATTCACCAGAGATGGAGGTTTTGTTTTTTAATATAACAATTATTTTCTCTATGTGCTGATATTCTGGGAAGACACTGCTCATCTTTAATGTTTGATAAGGTGCAATGCAATCCACTGTGAAAGAAACTAACAGAATGGTCAGTTCCACCACTTCAGCAATGTTTGCTTTGAGAACCTGTAGATTTTGTGATGCTGTATGGCTTGTTCCACAGAAGAATCTCCATTCTTGCCTCAAAAAGAATCCTTCTTTAATAATCAAAATCCTGAAGTGTGTCCTATCATGGGAGTAGCTAGGGGCACATTGTGGGGAAAGGGAGAAAGTCAGTATGAGGATTTTAACTCTCCCTCTCTGTGTGTACTAGAAATGGTGTTTCTGTTTTCTTTGGAGGGCCTTCACAATGAGTTTCATTGGAAAAAAATAAAGAACAGTCAAAAAGAAAATGCAGAGTTCTGTAGCAATGTGATTTTCAGATCTCCATGTGGTTTTTCCTTCGTTCCTCTGCTCTGTATGCTATTGGCTGCTTTTGAAATATGCACTCTGCTTTACCCGAAATCTATTGGTGTGTTCCCCTTGCCTGTCTTTCCTTCAGACCTCCTGGAATTGGCTCTGGGGGAGCCAATCCCTCCCCCTTCTCTTCCCTTATGAGCCGATGCCTGCGCCAGTTTGTGGTCTCCATCTTCAAGCTGCCAGCCACTCTGACCTTCCCCTGCTTTCATCCCCCTCTTTTCTTCCCTGCAACCCCCACCTAAGGACCCCAAATAAACTTCCCTGGCAGAATGGAGATGGGGTCCAGTACATTCTTTTGTCTTACCGCGTTTCCTGCTAGAATTTCCGTGGCTGGAGACTCATGCCACGCTAAGCGCACCCCGGGGTCCGCCCGGCCCGAACTTGGTGGAGATACGTGCCAGGGAGACCTCGAATTGTGAGGCTGCCGCCTCCTGCTGTCCTCCCGCAGATAGAAACATCAGAGTTCAAGGTTTATATGCACTCTTTTGCCTTCATGCTTTTGCTTGTTTGTGGAGATCCAGATGGATTTGGAAGTTTTTAGTTGAATCAAGTGGCAAAAATATTGCAAAAAATTTACAACACATCTACTCCCTTAAAAAGCCAGAATAAACACATCCCCAATGATATTTAAATACTTATTTCTAGAAAGCATAAATTCCTGACTTCATACATGGTAGCCATTGCAGGATTTTGCGTGATTTGATGCCTGAGAACCTGAACTGTCTTGCTGAACTTGCTGCTCTCTGGCACGTAGACTAACAGGGGCTGAGCTTTTGAAACAAAAGTGTGCCTTTTCCCTTTGAAGAGTGTAAAAACGGATGGCTGCATTGTTAAAGAAAAAAAAATACACCAACTCTTGAAAAAGCTATTTTTCTTAACTTGCCTAGACTTTAAAAGCATGTCATTGAATAATCAAGTTAAAGTGTCAAGCTAACTCACACACTTAGTGAGGACAACTGCAGGTAATATTCTAATTTCACATAATCAGATAAACACTACAGAAAATCCTTTGTTTTCCTTAGTATTCTCATTGCTAAAGAAGCTGCAGGCTAGAAATGATGAAGTAGACTTATATGAAACGATGGTATCACTCTGATCTGCTGAAAAACATCAATACATAACTACATAACATTCTAAACTGTTAAATATTTCACATGTACTCGGGAAAGATGCTATATTTACTGATGAAAAAGGACCACCCCTTTCTTTTCAGAAACCAGAAAGCCAAAAAACCACCAAATTCTCTTAATTTTCAGGTTTAAAAGAACTAGGAAGAATAATAATTGGTTTGATTTTAAGTGCCATAAACCAGAGGCATAATTATGCTATAATACTTTTTATTTCACACCATAAAATATCTGCTATGGTTGCCCCATTGCTTTCCATAACATATTTTCCCTTGTGACAGTTTCCGTCTTCTGTGCTATTTCTATCATAAACGGTTACTTACAATGTCAGTAAAATTTTGTTTTAGAAATGCCTGATTCTTCTGCATTTAAGAATTTCCTTCTAACCATGGAGGGAAAAAGACAAAACATCCCCACATTAACCCCAATAAAAGGAAGACTGCAAATTGCTTTGAAAAGACAGCTGCTTCAGGTTTTCAATGGCATTGCACAGTACAATTGAGGTTTAAGTCTGGAGAAATTAATGCAAAAATAGCATAGGGTAAAGGCATGTTTGGGACCACTGGCAAAAGAAGTATTATTGAAGTTTGCTAAATTTCACTGCTACTATCACTGAGATTTAAAGGACAATCATAGAATCACAAAATGGCCTGGGATTAAGGATTATCTGCCTTAAAGACCCTCTAGCTCCAAACCCTCTGCCCCATTTCCACTAGATCAAGTTGCCCAGAATCCCACCCAACCTGGCCTTGAGCACTTCCAGGGTTGGGGCATCTACAACTTCTCTGGGCAACCTGTGTCATTGCCGCCTCACTGCCACAGTAGATTATTTCTTTCTAATACCTAGTCTAAACCTACTCTCTTTTACCTTGAAGCCAATCCCCCCTTGTTATCTTTACATGCTCTTGTAAATAGTCTCCACCCATCTTTCTTGAAAGAGAAATTGGGAAGAGGGAACAATTTGCAGCCTCTGGAGATGGCTTCTCTCAAGTGTGAGGGCAAGATATCCATTCAAGGAAGATCTTGTGAACTCCCCAGGGAAGTGGACTGGTGTAGAAGAAGGTACCCAGTACCTGAGAGAATTAGAAGTGCTGGAAATCATCTACAGTGATCTGAAAAGTGACAGGGTCCCTAAAGATCCAGAGGATACCCCTTTCAATGGCCGTGAGGAGGAAGGTTATTAACAAAATAGCAACTGTATCTCCACCAGCTAACAAAATGGAAACACAAGATTTTCTAGGCCTCATGGGGCTCTGGAAAATGCATATTCCAGGTTATAACCAGGTTATGGGCCCCCCTCTATCGAGTGACCCAGCAGATGAACCATTTCAAGTGGAGCCTTGAGCAACAACAGGCCTTTGAGCAGATTAAAGAGGAAACAGCTTCTTGCAGCAGTTTGTGGGCCTGTTCAGGCAGGGCAAGATGTGCAGAATATACTCTACATTGCCACTATATACACCTGCTGAGGACTGGGGTCTCACCTGGAGCCTCTGGATCATTGTCTGAGAAGGTGACTCATGCTCAAGAAGCACCATCATTTAGAGTTACCAAAAACTGAAAGAGGCTATGTTCTGTTTACTGATGGATTCTCCCATGTAATAGGAAACCATCAGAGGTAGAAAGCTTCTGTGTGGAGTCCCACATGATGAGTCCTTGAGGTTGCTAAAGGGGAAGGCAACTTATGCAAATGTGCAGTAGTGAAAGCCGTCCAACTAGCCCTAGAGACTGCTGAATGAGAAAAGTGGCCTGTACTCTATCTCTGTACCAGCTCCTGGATGGGGCCTTATGCCCATGGGAGTGGCTGCAGAAAAGGCAGAAGACCAGTTGGTAACACAGGAGTAAACCCATCTGGGTTGCTACATTGTGGCAGGACGTCACTGCATGGGTAGAAAACATCTGAAAATACATCATATAGATTCTCATGGGCCCAAAAGTTGTGCCACTAAACAATAGAACACTGAACAGTTAGATTAGGCTGCTAAGAATAGCATAGTTCAGGTGGACCTAGAGTAGGAGCAAAAGGGTGAACTGTTTATAGCTCGATAGGCCCATGAAAGATCAGGGCATCTAGGAAGGGGTGCAACATACAGATGGGCTCATGATGGAGGAGTGGACCTTACCATGGAGGCCATGACACAGGTTATTCATGGATGTGAATATGTGCTGCCATCAAACCAGCCACAGGAGTAAAATCTCCATGGAACAGAGGGTGGTGGGTGGTGGCTGGGTTTCTGGTATAGTTGTAGGGTAAATTGACTACGCTGGACCACTGCAATGAGCTCCTTTTTTCCTTGTAGACTCCCTTCAGTTACTGGAGAGCTGCAATTAGGCCACCCCAAAGCCTTCTCTTTTCCAGGTTGAACCATGATAATTCTCTTAACCTTTCTTCATAGGACAGGTGCTTTATTCCTCTAAAAACTTGGTGTCCCTCCTCTAAACTCACTAAAACAGGTCAATGCTGGGTTCTCACAAGAGGGATCAGAGGGGCAGAATCCCCTCCTTGGCCCTGCTGCCCACACTGCTTTGGATGCAGCCCAGGACATGTTTGGCTTTCTGAGCTGCAAGTGCTCATTGTTAGGTCATGTCCAGCCTCTCACCCACCAGTACCTTCAAGTCCTTCTCAGCAGGGCTGTTCTCTGCCTGTTCATCCTCTAGCCTGCGCTGGTACAGGGGGTTGCCCTGTCCCGGAAGAAGCACCTTGCACTTGATATTGTTAAACCTCATGAGATTCCCATGGACCCACATCTAGAGCTTGTCCAGGTTTTTGGATGGCATCTTGTCCTTCAGGTGTGGCAACAGCACCACTCAGCTTGGTGTCAGCAAATTTGCTGAGGGTGCACTTGGTCCCTTTGTCTGTGTGATTGATTAATGTACTAAATAACACTGGTGCCAGTGTGGATCCCTGAGGGACATAATTTGTCACTGGTGTCAGTTGGATTTTACGCCATTGATCACTACCCTCTAGATGTGACCATACAACCACTTATCCAACTAACAGTCTACCTCTCAAATCCATCTCTCTTTACTTTAGGAAGAAGGATGTTGTCACAGAAGTAATGCTGAGTGTCCTGAATCCCCACTCTGTCCTCCATGTGCCTTAGCACAGCTTCTGGGAGGATCTGTTCCATGATCTTCCCAGGCACAGAAGTAAGGTCGGTAGTTTCCAGGGTCCTCCTTTCTATCCTTTATAAAGATGGGTACAATGTTTCCCATTTTCAAGTCTGCTGGGAGTTCACCTGACTGACATGACTTTTCAAGTAGGCTGGAGAGTAGATTGGCAACTATCTCAGCCAATTCCCTCAGGACTCTGGGATAGATCTCATGGAGTATCATTGACTTAGGTGCATTCAGAATCTTCAGGTGGTCGTGAACATGATTTTTACCCACAGTGGGAGCGACTTTACTTTCCCAGAGCCCATTCATCCACTTGAGAGTTATGAGAAGAGAGATTGTTATTTAAGACAGGCAAGAAGATAAAAACTACTTCAGTCTTCTCCTCATCCATTGCTACCAGTTTTCCAGCATTTTTTATCAGGGGGTACGCCTTTAACCTTAGTTTTCTGGTTAACCTATCTGTGGAAGACCTCTTGTTATTCTTTGCATTCTTGTTTTATTTCTTGACAAAGGTGGTGGCAGTCAGAGGTAGTAGGCATTGTCCAAATCTAGCCTCCCTGCTGAAATAAATGTTTGTGTTTCCAAGATCCAAGTCCTGATGTGTGATACATATAGTATAGTCAATATTAACCACAGTCCATCCTTGTTCTGTAGTAGTTTCCCTGTTAAAGTGAAACAAAATTTTCAACTTGTGCTTCCTAGGCATCTTTCCAACTCTTTGTGTCTATGCAGCTCAGCTCGTTATGGTCAGCGGAGCTTATTTTGTCCTGTCAATAAGACTTCTTTGCATCCAGCAAATAGACTGGTTTGAGCTCCTCACCAGCTTATACTCTTGTTAGACTTTCTCTGTACTGAGCCTATATATTCATGGTGATACTCTAGCATTTGTTTTGTTGTTTGTTTCTTTTTTTCTTACATGTCTCATGATACAATTATATATTCATTGCTACAGGACAGAAAAAGAAGATGCAGTCAAGCCCTAGACTGAGTACCTGATTGTTGATTGGTGAGATCTGACCAAGGTCGGGCACTAAAGTACATTTAAATCTTAAACATTAAAAAGTCTGTCAACTGGTAAACTTTATTGTTTCAGAATATTGCTGCTCTGTTCTTCAGAGTTCAAGAGCAGTGGCCTGCAGTATTTTTCTGCTCTCTGCACATGCTCATCTTCAGTTTCTGTTTTCCTGATAAACTGTAAAAGCAGGAAAGCAGCCAGGTGTCTGATATAGACATAATGTAAAATTTGACAGTGGAGAACACACAATTTAGTCCAATCAACAGAAAGGAAATTTTTATACATGTTCCAGCTCTTTGCATTAATGGGCAATAGAATACATTTGAATTGAGGTCCTTGTGTATGTTTATTCTGAATATTGAAATATAGTCTACCCTGATAAAATTTTTCTTCCTAAACTTATCTCCCAACAAACTTAGATAATTCTGAAAATTTCTGTTGATTTTCTGTAAATTTGGTGTTTGTTTTAAGCTTCTACTTGCGGTTGTACAGTCTTCCTGGACTGAAGGTTTGCCACTTGCAACCGTGAATTAGTAATCTAGCATTCCATTTAGTAACTATGAAAAAAATGAAAATTTGTCGGGTATTACAAATTTGAACATCAGCAGTACTTGTTAAAAAGTACCAGGTCTTCATAGAAGTAACAAACTAACCTAGTACAGGAAAAAGAAAAAAAAAAAGCCCCAAAGCTCTAAATACTCTGCATCTGTGATGCTTTGTAGTGTTTCTGTGCATTTCTGAGGATAGATACATTTTTCTTTCTTTTGTTAAGACATTATGGGAGGCTAAGTCTTGTTCAGATTTAGACAAACTACCATTTTCATTTGTTGAGCTGCAGAACATTTTTAAAAATACACCAAATCACTGGATTAAGTTACTCCGAGTCTCCAGGGCCTTGGAAAAATCCCAGTGTGTGCAAACTTCACGTAATTTGCCAAATTGCAGTGGAACTTTTAGAGTCATTGTAGATATTTGTAAATGGCTATGCAACATACAATCACAGCAGAAAACTGTCCCCCCTTACCTATCTGCAACACTAATTTGATGAAAGTAATGCCCTCTGTATAATATATTGCACTAAGCCCTGTGATCCCTCTCCATTTGTTTCCACTCTGATGGAAATTCCTACCTGTACATTTTTTTCACTCTAGTCCATTTCTTAATTGTGACAAACAACACATTTATTGTATCCAGATAACATGGATTTGAATTCAGTGTATGTTGTGACAGACTTGTATAGAATGAATCATTTCTGCAAATGCTTAGCACCTCAGACAAAGGTCTAATCATGTCATGAACACATCCAATCTTAAAATTTCCTTGAATTTCTAAGAAAATAAAGAAAGTAAATGAAGAATTAATTAGATTTGCATTTCTGATTTCTAGGGTAGCAAATTTCATTTAAACACAGAAAATTAGATTGCAGAGCTATTATTCAGGTGCAATTTCAGAAAAAATCGATTGTAAAATTACTAATAAGAGTAAAATTATTCCTGGAGTTTAAAATGTAAGAAAAATAATCCGTGTAATATTGTTATTGACAATATAATGTTTTAGATTTTCCTTCAGATATTCTTGGACCTTCATTCTGGGAAGTGAACAGCTTTATAGATATGAGTTCTATTATTGCTGTACTGTTTCTAATACATTTTTTAGCAGCTAAATGTCTTTGTACCACTAAACAACACCTACTTGCAAGTGAAAAGGGAACAAAAGCTCATAAAATTGCAATAAAATATTTATTTCTCTTCAGCAATAAGATTAATTTTATCACTCTGGATTTATGACCCTGGAAATTCTTTGCTGGATATTTAATATATCAAAACAGCAGAACAAGAAGACTGAGTTAGGGAATGCATTGTGAAAATTGTGATTTACTGAAGAGAACAGATTTCGGGGGTTTTTTTGTAGGACTTAATAAAACAGCAGCAAAATTGAATTAGCGTAGCATAAAGTTTAATTGCCTGACAAAAATTTGATAGTGCTATTGTGTTACAGTATATGTATAACATACATCAGAGTTGTCTTTTTTCTAGTCTGATTAGAGATTGGGCTCTGCTTCATAAAAAGGGCAACATTTATTTGCTTATGGGCTTTATAAAAGGGAAAATTCATATGTAATTAGGTTTGCATTTAATTTCTCTCAACTGCTTTTCAGATCTGGAGTTTGGGAAAATTCTTGTCTGTGATAATACAGATAGATTTGAATGCATTTTCACATGTTCATAAGTTATATGCACTTAAATCAAAACAACCAAAAAGATTTCCTTGTTCAAAAACTATCAAATAAATCAGAAAAATTTACGGGTTTTTGAGATGAGTGTTCATGTCTACTTAAGTTTTGTGATAGCTCCCATAGTAAAGTATCAGCATAAAATAACATATTCCAGTGAATTACATGATTACATCTATTAGTATACTTCAGTTGATACTGTATAAATTATAGACATGAAAATATCACAATTATCTTCCACCATTTTTCTAAATTTAATATTTTCAGATGAAAAGAACTTTTTGTTTCATGTAATATTGTGGAAAGCACCAAAGCTATTGATGAAAAGATTTTTCTTCACAATTCCTCAAAATTGTGAGGACTTTTTTTTAAATACAAAAATGACACCGAAGAAAAAGAATTAAAATAAACAAATAAACATTACTTTTTTGTTGCCATTAAATTATGAGGTTTTCCATAAAACAATCACACAAGTCATACAGACAGCATGTATGCTGGAAAAAATCACTAGTCTTTGCTCTGCTGGGGGTATTGAAGTGCTGCTACTAGTTTCTACCTTTGTGTTCAGAGATTGTATTAGTACTAGAAAGCTACATCATGTGATACACAGAGAGTTAAATACTGCTGCAGATTAAGTCACCATAAAAGTCTGAGTCAATAAATCACATTGTTTCAGAAAGATGCAGACTGGTACTGCAATTTTAGGATGCCAAAACTTAACATAAACAACAAATTCATTGAAAAAATTCTAATGCACTCTTTTCTATCACTTAAGGAGGCTGGGTCTGTGCAGATTATTAACTGAAATGCAGCTGCAAAATACGAGGAGAACCCTTTTATAATAGAATAGAGCTAAATTTTAAGACCATAATAAATGTTTAGAAGCAAAAGACTGAAAGGTAAAATACATTTATCGAGTGAAGTAATTCTGTACTTCTTCAATATTATATTTACTATTTTGCATGGACAACTGAGATTGGAGATTTTAAGTTCTTATCATCAGAAAAAGATGATAATGTTTTAGTCAGTCCTTTCTTTTGCCAGTTTTAAGGAAAGATACTGTCTCGTGTATTTTAATATGATTAAAAGCAATGGCAGGTGAAGGGCTGCTGAAACTATAGATTTTTTATGACATATTTATTAGTGTAATGCATATCATTGGGAGATTAAAATGCAAGAAGTGTACAGCCCCAGGGTGCTAGACTAGGAAGAACCTTAAAAGCTTTATTTTTCCCTCCTGGAATTGTTGAGAAAGCATGCTTAGTTAGCATAAAATGCATTAGTAGCAATTAAACAAAATTGAGGTCAACAAATTAACCTTTTTAAAATAATTTAAATATGACTTCTTAATTTTATAAAGTCAACAGCTTAGGGAAAATGACATTTGATTTATTAAATAGCGTGTTCTGATATTGTTGGAATAAAAACATACTCTATCCCTTACAGGTCAAGCATAATATTATTAAGTTCACCTAAAAAAAGCTAATTTATCAGAACTGCAACTCTGTCTTAATTTCTAAACAAATCTAAAGCCATTAAGTTCTCAGATCCTGTGCTAAGAAAAATTTAAACTTTATTAAGTGACTCTCCTTGTTGATATTTTTGTTCAGAGAAGAGAAAAATAGATATTTAAGTACTTACTGTGTTTCCTAAGATCGTACCATGCATATCAAGAGCTAGATTAAGAGTCTATTCTTCTTGGACTGTAAGCTCTTTGAGTGTCTTTCCCCTACGTGAAGAAGTTGTCTGGAAGGTTAGCAAGTAGCAATTGCTGTACCCTTAATATTCTCAACTCATGCCCTGAAACATAATCTCATTCAATGATGTATAGATTAAAAACCCATGGTTTGGTTACAATAGACATTAAGCATAATTTACAGAACAGATTTAGCACTTACGAAATCTCCTTGGTGATAACCTCACATGGATGCCTGGAAATATGATAAACAAGAGAGAAAGCAATTGATTCTACAAAAATAATTCTCCCCACCATAAGGGAGATGCTTGTGATATGATTGCCTCTAAAGCTGTGTCTTGCAAGGAAAAAGTCAACAGAAGAAACATGTCTTTTGCAGATGTGTAGACAAATCTTAAAAGGCATTAGGTGTCTTTTTTTTCAATAGTTGTTTTCCAGCAGATGTTCCAAAGCAGAAGTCATCACAGAAAATTTTATGTACAGGGCCACCAGTCACAAGTTCAGAATTCCTGGCCCTCCATCAGCAGAATGGAATTGCAGATGCATGGCAAACTTACCAGGGTCACTGAGACCTACTGCCAGTGGTGCTAGAAGTGAAAAGTCCTGCCAAAATATGCTTGTATCAAAAGAGGTTTTCCAAAAATTGAACATATTTCTTCAAAGTTTTCTCAATTTTTATTTTTTTCTGCATTTTACCTACGATCAAGGCAATACACTTCAGAGTATCACAGTTTCTTCAAATCAAATGCAATTATTTTCTTCTGTGTTATCTGGGCAGTTACACTCTGTCTGAAGTAAAATGTCTTACCATTACAGAAGTTCCAACTTCTTCTCTATAACTAATTGAGCAGTCTATGTCACTCAATATAAAACATAGCATTCCCTCTGGCCAAACTGTTGCACTTCCACTTCCTCTAGACATCATACGTAGTCGAATGGACACTGAAATTCAATCATTCAACATTTTAAAATTGAACTATCATTCTGTGGATACTTTCCACATTTTCATACCAGTCTTTATTCAAAAGTACCTACCTGTATGAGTACTTGAATTTCTCATGGGCTGGATACTCCAAAATAAAAAAGAAATGTAGGCTAGAATAGCCTAGGGTAATATTAAAAATAATAGGGTAATGTTAAGTAATTGAATATGTAGTGGAAGACATCAGGAGTGTTTAGCCATAGTATTTCACTGTGATGGAAAATAAACCTGAATTATCTCAAATGTCTCAAAACATTGGAAAAGTTAAGAAAAATCATTGACAGAATGATAGATTAGATAATTAGAACGTCCTTTTTGCCACTAATTTCTCAGTAGCAGACAATGAGTGTAAAGTCTGCCTGTTAATAACTTACTACCTTGCCTATTTTAATCATTCATATGACAGTTCTTATCTCCTCAGATAACAGCACTCCTGTGTATTTAAAAAAATATTTCCAGCAGAGGACTGACCAGAACTATCAACACAATTAAGAAATGAAGTATTCATTCTAGGAACAGGAGCATTATGGTCTCGGTTTTCTAAGTAGTAACAACTAAAATGTTGATATAAAACTATCACTGAAGAATTTGGATTTCTAAAGTCAAACCCTAAATTTTTCTATTGAAATCTTAATTATGACTCTCTCATTTAAAATTATGTTTGTTACAATGTCTCTTATTTTTTCCTGTATATGATGACAAACTGTCATCATTATTCTGTTGAAAGTCTGATAAGAACTGTAAAATAAACCCTGTTGGAGATAATTGGCTCAGCAGTTTGAAAGTCACAAATAATGCAATTTAAAAGCAACTAAAGGAAGGAAAACAGCTTTTGACAATTCATAACTTCTTAACCATTAATCTGAAATAGCAGTTGTAAAACCACATTTCTGCATGGAAAGTTGAGAAATAATCTAGAATGAAAGCAAAACAATCTTACTTTATTGTTTGACTCAGACATTTGTTTGACTTACCAATGCTTTAAATATGTCCTTACAAACTAGAAGCCATTTTTTTGTAACAGTATTACACTAGTGTGATAGTGTTAAAGTAGATTTAACAGTCCAAAATATTTTATTATGTAGCATTCATTTAAAAAATTACCGTTGCCATTTTTGTAATTTAAATAACTGAGCAAAAGATTTTGAAAAATAGAGCCTAACTTTTCCTTCCTACTGAAAATCACCCTGTCCATTTCTTAGGCTACCTGGTCATATAACTTAACATGGTTCATCCTTTAGAAATTAATTTCATCTGCAAAGTGTCCTAAATAGCATCCTAAATAGCCCTGAAGTGCCGTAATCTCCAAGCTATTCTTTATCAATCTATAATGCAATATGAGTCCTGCTTTTTCTTTTACTTGTTATTTGGTCTTGAAAAAGGTTTATGTAAGTACTACTCCACAAACTTGACACTTATTTGAAGTACATTTTTTTCAATCATAGTATTGGATTCACAACATGGAAGGATGAAAAATAATTTTTTGATTAATGAGTAATGAAAGTTTTCAGTTAACACAACATTTTAAGCCTTTTATGCAACAATCTGAAACACATGCACACAGAGAAAAGAGTTTTATGGGAGTGACATGACAAGGAGAACATGTCTCTTTCTGAATTTTCCTCTTGAAAGAGGATGTATGGCTGTTTGACCAATTAAATTCACTGCATAGTCAAAGGACTACTTACTCTATTTTCTGATGAAACGTAGGCTTCAAAATTCTGCTGGCCTATAACAAACCTGCCTAATTCCAAGGAAAACTACATCCATGCTAAACCAGTCTGGAGGTAGGAGTAGCTAGGTTGAATGACGAACAACTTTGGGTTTGTCAAGATAATTTATGACAATTGAACCAGATCATAAATTTATTCATATTAACAAAAATAAGATTTATAATTACACAAATTCTTTCACTGAAAAAATGATGCAATCAGTAATAATAATTTGAGGACATTTTCTGCCTACTGAACACTAAGTGCATGTTCACAGCAGACACATTGAGAAAACCAATTGGAAGTCTTCCAAATAGATTCTTATGGTCTGTCATGTCACTAATTCACAAATTAAATCACTGCTGAAGAGGAATATGGTATAATTTTTCAGAACAACTTCAAAGACAGTTACAGCCAATTGTGTCTGTGATTTACACATCAAAGTAATAATACTAAAAATACTTAGTTATGCATAGCACTTTGATCCTTGGGTCATGATGCAGTTCTCAAAGGTGGATAAATATTACTTTTCCCATTTTACTGGTGAGGATACTGGTTTCCTCAGGGTGCTCAGTAAAACACAGTAAAACTGAAAATTATACCTCTGTTTTACGTCTCACTTGACAAAGCTATGCAGTTTGTCAAGAAGTATCAGTTGTGCAGAAGCCATATTCCAAATTGAAAAATTGGGGGCCTGATCCAGAGGACTCTGTAATCAGCACAAGTCTTCATACAACATTCTTTAGACTAAAATGTTCTTTGCTCTTCACTTCACCATCTGCTGCTTCATTGTCTTATATTGCTGTATTCCTATGATTTCAATTACATCCTATTGAGCAAGTGAAATGTGATAACTTACCAGTTACCAGACTGCAGAAATTCTTCCTGCCAATAGTTTAAATAGCTAAAGAAATAATGCTCTGATAAATTTTGCTGAGCAGCTGGGTAGATAAGAGACACTAAGGCAATTGACAGTAGTGCATGGAACTGACATCAACAGATGGAAAGGAATGATGGGAAAAGATGCTGCATGTGGGTGACCAAGAGTTGTGCATAAATGAAGGGGACTTCTCATTCAGAGCCTTGACAGAAAGCACAGTTTTAGAGGAGGGACAAAAGGAAAGAATGGAGTGAAACAAGCCCTTAGAAAAAAGATTTGTACTCAAGTGTCACAAAAGACTGGTTAGGCTGCTCGAAGAATCACTATCAAAGGTATTGGCAAAACCAAGGTTTTTAATATAAATTTATGAAAGTGTGGCTTTAACTGAGTTCAATGGCACAGTTCACTAAATTACTTACTATATAGATGAAGCATACATAGGAAAATCAGATTAAATTTAACTAAGAAT
The DNA here is from genome assembly GCA_013397955.1 of Grantiella picta. Taxonomy (NCBI): domain Eukaryota; kingdom Metazoa; phylum Chordata; class Aves; order Passeriformes; family Meliphagidae; genus Grantiella; species Grantiella picta. The sequence continues at coordinate 51,457 of VZRM01007023.1, forward strand.
GATTTACACCAAGACCAAAGGCCCAAAAGAGTAAGGATGCAGGTGATACAGATACAATAGATAAGAGTGAAAAAGGATTTAGCAGCACTTACTCATTGATTAGTAGTGTTTACTTTAACTGTAATATAAACTGAATTATAAATTCAGGGTAACATTCATACCATAACCAATTCACATACAGAGAGGCACAGAAATGTATACGTCTATCTCTGTGTGTGTAACAGAACCCATCAAAAATTCATTCCCCTTGAGTTCACTAAAATTTGTCAAATCCCTTAGTGTTTCTCAACAGGCATACAGGCATGGGTTGCATGTAGCAGGCTGTGGGGGTGCTGCAGGAGCCAGCAGCCCCCCAAAATTAGGTCCCTGGGCTGCTCATCTCCACCGAATTCGGGGCGAGCGGCTCCCGGGGTGCTCTCAGCGTGGCCTGAGTCTACAAGCCACAGAAATTCAGCAGGAAACGCAGTGAGACGAAGGGAACGAACTGCACTCATCTCTGTTCTGCCAGGGAGGTTTATCTGAGGTAAGGAAGGAGGGCTGCAGGGAAAGGAGGGGGGGAGGAAAGCAAGGACGGGATAGGGGCTGCCAGCTCAGAGGTGAGACCTCGAGCTGACACAGACACTGCTTATAAGGGACAGGAAAGGGGCGGGGCTGGCTCACTCAGAGCCAGTCCCGGGAGGTGGAAGGCAAGACTGGCATGGGGTACACACCAATAGGTTTCAGCTAGAGTAAGATGCACATTTCAAAATGAACCAATAGCATACAGGGCAGGGGAACAAAGGAAGCCACATGGAATCCTAAAGATTCCATGCATTGCTACATTGCACCTCAAGGAGTATATGTGTGTAGGGGAGTATCAGCGTAGGCCGCTCTGTCAACAATGGTCTTTTCAGAATCAAAAGTTTAGAATCTTAAAATCATTTCATTTGAAAAAGACCTCTAAGTTCATTGAGTCAAGCCATTTACTCAGCCCTTCCATGTTCACCACTAAGCATGTCTCCAAGCAACACATCTACATGCCTTATGTACATTTCTGTGGGTGACAATTTCCACCACCTCCCTGCACAGTCCGTTCCAATGCCTGACCACACTTCTAGTGAAAATATTTTTTCAGATATCCAGTCTGAGCCTTCCCTATTGCAATTTTAATGCCATTTTCTCTCTTTCTGTCACTTGCTACATGGGAGACAATATGGACCCTCCCCTGGGTCCATCCTCCTTTTAGGCAGTTGTAGAGAGAAAGAAGGTTGCTCCTGAGCCTCCTTTTCTCCAGGCTGAACACCTCCAGCTGCCTTAGTCACTCCTTATAGGACATGCTAAAGACCTTTCATCCAGCTTTACATAAAGCTAGAGTTTGCTTCCTTTGGCTAATGCAATAGAGCTCTTTCAAAGGAGTAGAGTGCCAGGGTTTCAAGGGTCTGACCTTCAAACCTCCATAATTAATCTGGTAATAAATATGTTTGATAATAATGTGTATGTTTCTAGAACACAATATTATCCTCAGAACTTATTTCCATGCAAGATTTAAACGTGACTTTAAAATTTCAATGTCAAAATTCAATATTATTATACAGATTTTCTGTTCACAATCTGCAGCCTAATAAAGCTAGTCAATCAAAGAAGCATGGAATGGTTTGGGATGGAAAGGTCCTTAAACATTATTTAGTTCCATTCCTTGTGCCTGGGGCAGGGACATCTTCCACAAGGCTATGTTACTCAAAGCCCCATCCAATCTGGTCTTCAACACTTCCAGGGTTGGGACACACCCAAATTCTCTGGGCAAACTGTTTCTGTGTCTCACCACTCTCACAGCAAAGAATTTCTTCCTAACATCTAAACTAAACCTACTCTTTTTCAGTTTGAAGCTAATAACCTTTCTCTTATCACTACTAGCCCTTGTAAAAAGCCCCTCTCCACCTTTCACATATGATAGTGGTAAACTTTAGGGATCATCAAATAATTGAAACAGTTCTGGAAAATGTCCTGAACAGAGTGATACTGCATACTGTTCCTATACAAGATTTTTTTCTTTCTTTGCGAAATACAATTCATAATTTTGCCGTTGCCATACATAAAAAAGTAGTTTTAGCATAAACAGGGACGGTAGAATAGCATTTTGATTCCTCCTTCCTCCCCACTGTATAGATAGGGTAGAATAGAATAGAACTGAACCAGCTGGAAGGCATGCACAGTGATGATCTAGTCCAACTGCCTGAACACTCAAGGCCTGACTAAAACCCAGCACCTGTCTCACTCTTGCAGGTTTTCTCCTGTTTTTCTTCCCTGCTGAAAACGTTGCAAGGGTGATCTCCTCTGCTCAGCACCCATCATCTGGGCACTGCATCCTGCTGGGATCTCAGTAAGGAGAGAGAAAACAAACAAGAGAGGCTCAGGAGAGTCAGGGAGAGTCTGTGGGGCTGGGGCTGGTTCATCATGGAGTAGAGGAGGTGTTGGACCAGCTCACAGCGCTCCATGGTGCCTATGGGGAGGTCATAGAGGGGATGAGACCAGTCTGTTCCCAACACTTTCTGGTCAGGGAATGAGATACAGCAGCATCTTCTGAAACTAGAAAGATTCAAGCTGGAGATAAAGAAGAGAAATCAAAATCCTTATGGGAATCATTAAGCAGTGGAATGGAGTGAGATGCCCAGAGAGTTCGTGGTATCCCTGAGTCTTACGGCTTTCAAGACATGAGTGACTGCAACCCAGAGCACAACAGTTACAAATCTGTGAAGGGATGCTGGCTGAAGTCCCAGGAGAGAAAGCACTGCCAGTGGCAATGTAGCAAAGGTTTCTGAAGAGACTACAATGTCAGAAAAACACTTTCTGGTTTCATTTGTTTCAGGAGCTTTCACAAACATTTATTTAGAAGAAAGTAGACCCAGTTTTAAGTGACCTACAGAGACCATCTAGTTTAACTGCCTGAACACTTCAAGGCTGACCAATACACAGAATATAATGAGGGCCATTGACCAAAGGTTTCTTTTTAAGGCACTGGAAGGCATGGAGAATTAACGACTTCTCTGATAGGTCTGTTTCAGGGTTTGACCCACCTCTTGATGAAGAAATTCTACCCAATCCCTGAATTCAAGGGAGAAAAGATCAGCACCTGCCTCACAACTTTTCTTTGTCAGGAAGCTGTACAGGGCATCAATTCACTCCTCAGCCTTCTCTCCAAACTGGACAAACCCAGAGCCCTCAGCCGCTCCTCACAGGATGTTCCTTCCAGCCCTTCCCCCAGCTCTGCTGTCCTCCTCTGGACCATTCAAGGACCTTCCCACCCTTCTCAGACTGTGGGCCCAGCACAGCACACAGGTCTCAGGGCGAGGCCGCAGCACGGCTGGATCCAGCGGGATGATCCTGTCCATTGGCCGGCTGCTGCTGCTGCTGTGTCTGATGCAGCCCAGGATGGGCTTTGCCCTCCTGGCTGCATGGGCACACAATGCTGACCCAAAATGAGCCTACAGCCCACAAGCAGTCCAGATGCCTTTCATCTGTGCTTTTTCTTAAGTCAAAACTTACTTTCTGGTTTCACTATATACATATGCCTAAAATACTTGTGGAATCTTCAATGGATTCCATAAAGAAATGTAAGTTTTCATATATTTTTAAGTTAGAATGTAAATCTGGTTCTATAGCCTTAGGAAGATAAGCTGTTGTGCAGAACTGCATACATTAAGAGCACAACGAGCTCTCTACTGTTTGACCACAGCATGGCTCTTAGAGAGACAGAAAGAGAGAGAGAGAGAGGCGGAGACACCACCACCACATGAATGGTAGATCACTACCACCACCACCACTGGTGGCTAGTCCTTCTTCACCATGGACTTCTTGGTTGTGGGATCCCCAAAGTCATTCCTCTGGAAGGTACCACTTTAATACAGTCCAGATCCTGGGTATCCATGGGGTGTAAGTGCCATTCCCATAACTTGAGATGGTAGGTGCATAAGCACTTGTTTCCTTTCCCATACCTTGCTTTCCCACATGAGAATTTTTTTTCAGTGTGTTATCTAGATCGACTTCACGAGGCCTGGAAATTAGCATGTTCCTGTTGTTGGCATCTCCATACATCTTGAGTCCCATTGAGGTGGCTTATGGTAACTTCTTTTTCTGACAGCGCTCTGAGACATGCAACTGCATCTTTAGGTCCTCACAACCAACGACTCAAGAAACCCATTGACTCAAGAGAAAGACTCATCCTGCAGACAAATTACCATGAGAAGTGAGAGAATAATTTAACCAATAGATGGTAGAACACTAATTAATAAGAGAACTAAGTACCTTGCAGCCAATAGAAAGGGGATTTCTTTGTTTGCAAAAATGTATATAAAATTTAAAGTTTTGATAATCGTGTAGCTCCCATCTTGGCACAAATATAAAATAAACAAATAACTTGATTATTTGTGTGACGTTGTTTTACTGCACACTGGGTGATAAGTTCCACTTTTAGGAACAAGAACAGGAGCAATACCTGGGCCATATACCCGCTATATAGCTTAGTATTTATTTTACCCATAAAATGGTTCCCTTTACTCCTTATACAATATGATGTATTGTAAGTCTCTTAGCAGTATGCCCAAAAATCCTAGAACCAAAACTCTGGAGAAATACAAGAATTATAAAAATAACTTCTCAGTTGTCCCTTTAAAATTCAAAACTATCAATGAATGTGTCTATTTTTAAAATATATATACTTATTTCTCTCAAAGCAAGTTCATGCTCTGCAGTACCTCAAACCCAGAATGCTTTCTAACCCAGTGAAGAGGCAGATGGGAAAAAAACAAATGGCATTAGATTGTCACAGTTTAATACACTGTTGCAGGTGAACACATGGTATAGTGAGGAGTGCAGTACATGGACCCCCACTTGAAAAAATGGAAAATTCATGCATTATCTATCACATCCAATCTAAAAACCTCCATACTTTGTCCTTCTTGGTCCACACCAAGTAAAGAGACATTACCACAGAAATTCAACATTGCCCTAGTACTACAGTCAGCTGTTTCCCAAAATGCATGGCAAGCCTTGTTTCATCCTATTTCTATCCATTTTGCTACTGTCACTGCTTTCTGAATTCAAAGTAAGGTCCTACGACTTCTGCTCATTTTAAAACTTGACTCTCTTCTACAGATCGTCTGAGTTACCAGCTGTACTAAGCTAGGTCCAAGTCTTTGTCACAACCGAACAGCTTTGTTCTCTGGAAGTGTTGGAGCACTGCAAGGACAGGGTCTCCGAGGGGCTGGGAGTATAACCTGGTGCCCTGTGTTCCTTGCAACACCTTGCTGAGACTGCTTCCTTCTCCCTGGTGCTACAGTTTCATGGCATCAGGAGCCATGCTAAGCATTGACCCAGTGGCCTCATGGCTTCCTGTTGTCCCATTTCCTACTAATACACACTGCGGTTTAACTATTTGTACCTGACAGTATATTATCAATTGGATAATAACACACATTCACGTGCACACACATATATACATTCTCCACCTCTATAAGAAAATAACATTTTGAATGCAATGCTCTGGAGCAGGACGGGAGTAGCCAGGATAAACTTCAAAAGTAATGGAGAGATGTGATCTGAAAGCATCTCACTTAAATAAGGCAAAGCAGAGGATCACAGAGGTAGGGGGCAGAAGTTTCTAAACTTTCTAATTTTAGAAAGGTGAAATTAGCTGTAAAAATAAAATAATCTCTTTACTGCTGCTTTCTTTGCTGCCAAAAATGAAATCACACTAGAATATTTTTCTAACGCAGTTTTGGTGTCTCCCTGGTTTTGACAAAAGCACCCATCTCTTTCCCGCAGGCAAAACAGTTGGTAAATAGATATATATTTTTATATGTATATACATATATTACATATAAAAGAGCCTATCCTGTCATTCTAACTTAATTCCCCAAGGTTCATTAACAAAATTCCTCAAAATATGTCCCCGTTACATAAGGGGATGCCCTAACCTGGCACATGGAATGTCGTGGTATTCACAAGAGATTTTTTTCCTTGTTTCAGAATACAGAATACAAAAATGCAAGGTTGTTGTGTCTGCTTTAGAAAATTGTTGGTAAAATTTTAAAAAAAGAAAAAAAGAAGGGTTCAATTTTTTTACAGTTACTTACATATTTTCACATTTGTCATTAACTAATGTAATTTGGGACTTGCAAAAGTTGAGCATTGGGGACCAACTCAGATTGGCTGAAATATTCTTTCAAATACAGTGCACTCTGTTATAGATGGGATATTAATTGAGGAATTCCTCAAGAATCTTAGGACAAGTTTTATCTTAAGATTTTCAATAATGAGCTCACAAAAAAAAAAAATTGCTGAAGAAATTAATTGATAACATTCAGTTGGAGGGAAATGCCAAGGATAGAGGCTGATGAGAACATTGTAATTTTTGGGCATTTCAGGAGCACAAAGGAATACTAATGGCATTGCACCATGCATACTACTTCCCTGTCCATAGGGTAATTCACAGTAACAGAATGATCAGAGAAATGGTGAAGATTTGGAATTGAAAAAATAGATAAGAAGAGTCTAAGTGTATCCATTACTACTGATATGTATGGTAAACAGAGGGTATTTTCTGTCTACAAGAGGAATATTTCAGCCTTGCTGTAGAAAATCTTATTAATTCCAAGACGTTTGTGAATGCTTCTAAAAAATTGAGTGTCAAATGAGATGACTGGTGTCCATGATGCAGGAGTCTCCTCCTAAAGTCTGCTCTTTAAAGTAACTCTGAGCATCCTCCTGGGCTTAGAGGTTTATCACTGTAAGGACAAAAGTACATAGATAATGGAAAGTAAACTTCAACTAAATGCAAAGTTTATTTTCTTTTGTTTTTCTCTCAAAACCTGTAAAATAATTTGCAGGACAAGTTGTGGGTTCAGAGGTTACTGTGAAACATATATGCCATCTCTGAACTGGCAGACAGTCATAATTATCTAGTGTCTGGCTTTTCCCTTTTTATTCCATTTTGTTATTCTTTTTCTTCTTGCCATTGCATGAACCCACATATAAGCACCTTGGGACAGAAGCCATTTTGATGGGGTTTATGCACTATTTATCCTACCTGTACTTGAAGCATCCAGGATATTATTGAACTCCATAAAATTAAATAAAAAATTTGAGAAGGAAATATCATAAAAGCAGTCTCTCCTGTGAAATCTCTGGCACTTCTATTACTGTTTATGTCCAGAAATTCTACAAGAAGAGCCTCTTTCATTTTATCACCATTCCCTGATTCATTCATAGATGAAGTGAGTATCTAATAATATATTCAAATATTAAAAAAAGAAACTTGACAAAACCCCAGCCTAAGCCCATTCCTACATATGGGTAAATGTTCAGAGGTTTCTTATCCTTTCTTAGCAAATACACTTCAAAAGCAGGGATTCTTTACAGGAGTCTGAATTTCTAAGAATAAAGGGTCTTCATAGTCAGAAAAAGCTTTAAAATAAAGAAATAGCTCCCAGTAGTTTCTTGCAGTTTCTGTACTGTACTTTAAAGCTCGTCATAGCCTTTTGCTGTGAGTTTTAAGTAAGATATTCTGTTTACTATGGCCATTAAAACAGTGAGCTATTTTTAAGACAGCGGGATTGCTACATAAAGCTCAACAGGTCGCATGGCACCTTTTATGCAAACATTACATCATAGGCTGTTAAAGGAAGTGAGTCTGTGCCTCCCTAGTCTTCATAAGATAGCAAAGGATATCCTGAGTAGTAGGAGAGTTTTTCTTCTACAGCTTTTAGAGTTCTTGTAGAAAGATAACACACTCCTCCCTTCTTTTTGATTTCTTAAGACCTGCAGGGGATGAGAGTAATTTTAATTTCACAAGGAGTATGTACCTGAACACTGCTAGCAGTAGAAGGAGTTCCAAAGTGAATAGTCCATCTCAGGTCGGATGTTTGCAATCATACGTTCATAGGACATGCAATAGCTGTGTGTTTAATGTGGTTTTTTTAGTCTTAATATGTCTTCTTGCCCTGTACACAGGCCATGTCACAGAGCATTTCTCTCTCTCTGGTTGCTTAATCATCAGCTGGAGGGCTGGTTTTGAATCCAAAACCTCAGTTTCTTCCAGTTGCCCCTATGTGGGTCATGGGTTGTGGAGCCAGAAACCTCCAGCACTATGGTGGGACTGCATGAACTGTTATTATTAATCTAGGTAATTGAAAGATAGCAAGCAAAGGAGGAAAAGAAATTAACCCAGACAACAAAGCCACACATGAGAAAAGGCAGTGAATGTTATATTGACCTTAACATTTTCCTGTATGTAGCATAATTTGAAGCTACCTTTACCTGTAGCTTTTCATAGTGTGGGATCATGCAGTGATTGCTATTCAAAGTGCCTTAAGGAGTCAGCTTCACTACTATACTTCTTAGCTAATCAAATTTTAGATAGATACTTCTTCCTTTGAGTAGGACAGCCTTTCTGTTTAGACATATTGAGCAGAGAAAGCTGATAATGTTTGTGCTTAAAATTGTGTCTACAAAGTCCTATAACCTGCCTATTGCAGATAGATTCCACTAAGGGTAAATGTTAGATGGCTAGCATTCCCCCTTTTACTGCATGTAACCAGAGATAGGAGACAGAACTGGTGCTGGACAGGAGCATTTACCTGTTGTTCATAACTGATAACAATGCAGATCAACTTATTTTACAGAGATAAAAATAGGAGCTGATACAGCAGGCTCTCTCAAACCCTGCAGTGCAACGGCAAACAATGTATAATGATAAGAACATCTTCTCTTTGTGTGATCCTTCAGAGGCCCAGCCCTATCAGGCTGTATGAATGATTGTAAGACACAAGTCGCAATTCAAAGTGAAGCCCTGTGATTCATACTGTGAGAGAAAACACACATATGCATTTTGTGTGTGTGAATGTGTGCATTCTTACTTAGCTGTTGCAAACATGTACAGAATCTCACAAAGCTATACACCACAAACTCTTACATGGCTGATTTTTCATTATGGAATACCCAATATTCCATTAAATTATTGAAGACCATCCTGTTATTTTTATTACAGATGTTGCTGATATTACTGTCAATTGTCAAGTTTTGGTTTCCTGTTGTTGATTTTCATGCATGAGAAATACACAACCACTGTACTGATGCCAGAGCCCATCAATCTCCCTAGACTGCATCGACCTCAGGATATGTAAGAGTAGTGGATAAATTGGAAGATCAATGCCTTGTCCCTCCTGCTGTGCCAGCTGCTATTGAGAAATTAATATGAGGTCCACTATAAATAAAAGATAAAAGATGATATGGCTTCCAGTGTAAAATATTAAGGTTGGACACAATGTGTTCCATGAATTTAAAGCCAAAAGCTAAGAAAATTAACCCTATAAGAGCATCCACTGTCTTTGTGGATATATGGAAAAGAGCAAGCTAGAAAGCAGAAAACTTGTCTTTAATAATTCATCGAAAAAGCAGAAAAATTTTCAGAACTGGCCATAACATTAGCTATTGCGGGAAACTATCTTTAGTTATGGTCTAATTTTTCAGAAAGAGGGAGTGAAGTTGTGCATTATTATGTGTTCTGTAGCATAATTTTGGGAGAATAGACTGATTAATTTAATAATCACAGAATCATCATGGTATCAAAGAACAGCCTACATTGAAAGGGACCTTAAGGATCATTTACTTTCAACTCTCCTGCCAGGGACAGGAATACATTTCAGCAGACCAGGTTGCTGTAAGCTCCATACGACTTGATCTGGGAGATTAGGATAGGGAAATTCAAATCGTAAGTGGTTTGAATCTCCCATTAGAGCTATCACCAGAGTAATTAAAATGCATGGGGAAATCCTACTCACTACACACACACAGAGTCAGATGGCGAGACATATGCATCCCATCAGAGGCTTGCCCCATAAAAAGCACCTTCAAAAGCAGGTGATATTCCTGTTTTGTTGTTCTTCAAGTTTTCCCACCAGAGATATTTATTTTTTCCAGAACATTTAGGTCTGTCAATTCCCTGAGTAATAAAAAATATGAATTTACTTCACTAAATGATGAGTGGCATTCTGCAAAAATTTCCTGAGGTAGTTCAGGAACTTAACTCCACTTCACCCAGAATTTCAGTTCTGTGTTGCCCACAATGATATTCAGATAACGAAATGAGTAGATTGAAATTCTGATTTTTGAATGGTATTCTGACATTATTTGTATTCCATTTAAACTACTTGGGTATTACAATAATTTCCTTTGAAGTCAAATTCTTTTCACATAATCAAGCATAATCCATGTGGGATCTTGTCTGACTTCAAAAGAGCTTTTTTTTTTTGGGTGCTTCTGAAACAAAAAAGAAATTTTGTGAACTGTGATACCATACTTTGATTCCCTGGATAATATGCAATAAGCAGAACAGAATTCGTATTTTTCTAGAATGACTCCAAGTCTGCTTTTCCCACCTTCACACGTACACAGCTCCTCATCACCTAAGAGAAAGCTGCATGCACCAAGACAAAAAATAGCAGCTGAATATGTTTCTTATTGAGTAGGTTAATGATTTCCTTAAAGGCACTTGTACAGAAGAATAGATCATTCATAGGAACCAGATTACTTCTGGTGAATAAAGAATGAATGGAAAGTAATAGGGAATGTCTAGACCTCTGCTCTTCACATCACCTTGATGTGGACATAACAGAGTAAATTGCACCAGTCGTGGAGTAGTGAAATTCTTCTTTATTATCATGAGCTTTCAGGCAACCACCCTAAAGCTGTGATGAAGTCCAACATGGTGTGCTATTACACCTACCCCAGCCCATGACAGAATGCATTATATGCTGCATCCTGAACAATGCATAAATATTATGAAAGTAATTAAGCACAGAGAAGCCTGTCAGCATGAATTTATATGAAGACAGACTTCTTGTCATGACTTGTCCCACTCTTATTTCTTTCAAGCTACTGTTAGAATTTTTGTTTGTGTTATATCCAGACAAAGCAGAATTTCAGAGTAATGGCATTTCAGACATTTGGTGGAGACTACGGTATTTCCTGTAATATATATGATTTCAATAGACAATTTTACTAAAATATAAAATCTTAAATCTGAGGATTTCCCAAGACAGCAAAGCACGATTGGGCAAGCATGTTGTGCTCATGTGGTAGAACATTATGCTGTTAAAAGCTTTTACACACACACATGCATGCACACTAATAAACACACACACAATTTAAATAGAAGTAAGGCTGAGGAAAAAAAAACATTTTGCATTGAAGCACTGAAAGACTGAAAAAAAAGACACTTTAAGAGAGTCTTAATAATATTTTTCTAGGAATTCATACTTTCCAGAATTTATGTAAGCAGTGTCTCAGATTGAAAAAAAGGATAAGGAAAATAACCTTGAATTTTTGTTTGGGCAATATTCCTTGTTCATACATATTGGCAGAAGGCAAGTTGATTATTCACTGGCAGAATTACTAGATGAAACCTAGGTCTTGTTTCACCTCTCCAGTCGGCTACTATTCAAGGGGGAAAAAAATAAAAGCAAGAATTCTAACTCCTTAAAAGGTAGTCTGGTTGATGTGTTAGGGCTGCAGGTGAATTTATTGGAAGATTATAGAAGGTGATTTGCTATTCATTTTTCTGAACTCATAGCTTCCTTTTACAACTTTCTTCTCCATCTGCCTTTTCATATTCAGGGCTCAATTCAAAATAGTATACAAGTTATGTTCCACCCAAAAAGAAATTAGCAAACTTGCTTCTTATTTAAAGTCACATCTCCTTATAGATGAAAAGGGTTGTTATACCCTTCAACTTCCTGAAAAGAATTCACAAACCATGAAGGTGGTTCTTTTCTTTTCCTCATTTCATTTCTCTCTTTCACAGTCTATACTTTTTCATAAGGTCCAAAAGTATGCATTATATAGGGAAAAGAAAAAGAAATTAAAGATCAGTGCATTGTCTCACCACAGTAACTACCTTGCTATATGTATAAATGATGTTTATAAATGATGTGTATATGAAAATCAATGTAAATAATAGATTAAAGATATGGTATTTGAAGTAAAGTATTAAAACCAGGCACAAAGAAATATAACAAAAAAAATCTGACCAAATTAACCCCTTGCATTAAACAGAGACATTATTTATGATTTCTGGGAAAACAAGTATTGGAGAATTATGTCTGTGTGTGTTGTGTGTATGCTCACCTGCATCTATGCATGGGAAACAAGGAGTTCAAACACATTTCCCCTCTCTCCACATCCATCTCATTCTGTCCCCACTTCCCTAAATAGATATAATGTATATCTATATTTGTGACTACACATGCTTTTTTTTAATATTTCCATTATATACATTTTCCGTGTACATTGGTCATGAAAGATGTGAGAAGGGAAAAATGGGAAAGGCCTTTAAAGCTACTTATGTGTCTGCACACCTTAACATAACATAAACAAAAAGCGTATGGCATGCAAATGTATGTATATAAACATGTAAAAATGAAATGTTGTATACATATCAGCAAGCTACACATTAGCACAAATACATATCTTGTCTCCACATATTTGTTTAAATCTATGTCTTCTAAGTTTATGTGTTCTGGTTTGTGTGTTTAAATACACAAAGAAATGAATGTGTGACACTAAGCACTGAGAATTTTTGAGAGAACTGTTATATGTGTTTCCTCTACTTTGGTCTTCTTTAGGCCATACCTGCAAGGGATTTTAATTTGGTTTCCCCTCTCAGATGCACAGGAGAATAATAATTGCTTAGTCTAGACAGAGATGCCAACTATTATCTTGTTGACAGGTGAAGCAGCTAAAAGATACTTTTTTCACACTTTGAATAATAAAAAAAAGACCAAACCCATAGAAGAACATATTTCCCTTTAAAATTTATATCAGTCTTTTTTTTTTCTGGTTTATCCTTCATTAAATTAATGGTGTAAAGCCGTGCTGGAAATTGCATGTGTTTCAGGCATTAACCTATGAAGGTGTTACTTACTGGATGTACTTAAAATTGTTAAAAGCAAAGACTTTAAAAACTGTCATTAAGACAAGATTAATAACATGAAAGAACCAAATAACTAAGGCAGTGTCTATATCAGACTCTTAATCTGAATGGCAGGTAGAGTTGATTGACTCTTAAAAATGCATTCACAGAAGAAGAGGAAGCTTTATTGCAGGAAATATTGGCAGCTGGGCACTCTTTTATGAACTAATACAATATCAGTGGCTATTTCCTGGACTGAAGAAAAATTTGAAATTTGTATCAAATATCATTTATTTGTAGGAGCAGTCCTATAGCTATAGTTTGTAGCAAACTACAAACTATGTTTTAGCAAAGTTAAGAAATAAAACCAATGCCTGTTGCCTACGTCTGTGCATCAAGTTCGTGTTAAGACATTTGACTCTCTCTGTGCTTTGAATATGCATCACATCATTTGTGGTATACCATTGCCATTTAATACTATGGCAATGGCAGTCACTGTTTTTCTTGTGTTGAATTTTTTTCTCATGTTAGTTTAACTGCCCAAATGCTGAACACAAGATGAGAGGGAATTCTTCACTAACCTGCAGTGTGGCTAGTCTACTGGTATGCAAATTCAAAACACTAGTACTCTCATTCATACCATTCTATAACCCTTAGAACAGGTATAAGGGATATTGGTAATCACATGACAATGGAGGACAGAGATGAACAATTATCCAAGAGACTGACATATTTTATGAACTGTCACTAATTACAAGTCCAATTCTCTTGTATTATTAGTAATCTGAAGATAATCCAGAAAGGTGTTTAAAAATTGTCAGGGTATAACATTGTTTTTTCCTATGCCAATCAAACATATCTTTAAAGGGAAGATTAAAACATTTAGAGTGCAACTCAGAATTATTGACTTCCTGTTTTATGTGAAAAAGTAATTCTATAAACAACGTTTTTTATTGTATACTGTATACTGGACCTTAGAGTAATTAGCCAAATATTCATTTTGCCAATGTCTTGACACAGTCATTATCACACACCCACTTTCTAATAGCAGTGGGGAGCAGGGGAAATAAAACCAGTGCCATGCATGCCCATTACAATCCCAAATTACCTACAGTCCTAGAAATATATGAAGACTTGATGAACTAGAATCTGTATGGTAGACTTGTGAAAAAGCCAAATAAAATATTAGCTAGGTGCTAAGAGCTAAGAGTACATCACTAAAGGTACACTGCAGCACTTCAATAACTGGCTTGCAACATGAATTAATCTGCACAGATTTACGTAGCCAATTACACTCTATCAGAACTACACAATCCATTACTTTCAGTGCTTCACTTCAATATCTGCACGGTGTAAGGAAGTGAAAACAACATTACATTTTGTTTTTCATTTCTTACACCCTTCTTTTGTTAATCTGGAAAGAATTAAAAGTTAATGAAATTAAATATCTTGGCACACTCATATGGTAGAGCTGCTTGATAAGATGTGACTTCCAATATTAAGGTGTCAACAGTGTTAAAATAAAGAACTTAAAGAGATGGAAGACATGTCAAGAACAACCAAAATATTCTGGTTTTAACAATACTGTTTGCAACATAAAGTATGAGTATGATGCATGACACAGTGCTCTTGGTAACCTACATTCTGATAATTATAATGACATCTAGAAGTACCCAATGCTTTAGGGTTAATGCAGCAATATCTAAGTGTCATTATTTCTTCCTTTTTACTGCACCATATATACACTTTTTTTTGTCTTTTTAAGTTGAGGAAGGAACCCCTAAACAGCAAAACTAGATAAATTAGATAACAAAGGGTTTCTTGCCTCTTCTTGTCTGAGAAGAAGCAAGCACCTTCAAGGAGCAGGAAAATGCAATTTCAAGAGTGAAGGCATACTGTCCAATAAATGAAGGTAGAAATATTCATCAACTCCAAGGCAAGCAAACAAAGATACTGATATTGACTTATTCCTGAGATAAATGAATATAATCACCAATTTAAAGTAGATTGGGCAGGAATGTGGCAAAAGCATTTCTGACAACGATTAAGGAATGCAAGTAGACCTTTTATGTCAGGCTTTATAGGTATAAGGTCTTATCTGCAGAAGGAAATATTGGTCCTTTGGTGGAAGGTAGAATGGAATAGTGTTAAGCTTATTGTGACTAGACTATCAACAGACTTAAGCAGTCTTGGATAGATTATTCCTTCCCTTTCTTGATGAGGTGCTTTTCTCAAGACATATTCTATTTCTTGAATTAACACCTTTCACTGGAAAAACTATCAAATAAGAAGAACTAAAGATCTCTAGCCTAGGAAGGACTGAAGAGATGAATTAATCATTGTCCTATGACTGGCTGTTCCTGCGCAGTTACAATGCCAAAAAGAAATTTCATAGCCTTCTTTGGTCGCACAAGCTAGAAATAAATGACTGAGAAATCAAGACTCTTCAAGGATAGACCGAAGGCAGAAAGATGAGGGGAAGGTTTTCCCCATATATTACTGACTCAGTAGAAGAGAAGAATGCCTAAAAGTTACACCAGAACTGAGTTACAGTGAACTCTCAGAAAAACACACAAAGAGTAAGACAAGAATGTTCTTGTACCACTCAGTGTTTCAAAAAATAGGAGGAAAATAATGAGCAATTTTAATCTAGAGAAAGACAGGAAACTTCCCCTCACATCCATTAAGAGAATAGAAACAACATTGGAAGAACCACTGATGCTTTGAAAGAAATTCTTACTAGGAAGCATATTGAAATATGCCTTCAGCTATAGAAAAGTCCAGAGGTCTGTTAGACCTAAACTGAAAATTGAGACATTACAATACATTTATCTCTAATGGTGATTAACGACGTATATGATGCATATATTGCTATGTAACTGTGAATGTATGGATATGTGCATTTTATTTCCATTCATTTGAAGAAGAATTGAATGTAGGGACTGTATAGAGTTACTCCAATTGTGTTTTTAACTAAGTGCAGTAGAATAACAAGCAGGATGTGAGACGAGAGTGCATTTGGAGTAGGACAAGTAAGCAAGTGTTTACTTAAAGTGAAAAAAGAAATCCCACTGTTCATAATATATGATCTTGAAAGAGGCCACACAGTGTTTGATAAATTACAGAGAATTAGAATTTATGTAGAAAAGATGTGCTGTGTATATTTTCATACACATTCTGGGGATATATTGTCCTGACATGACCATTATTTTCACAGAGTCCTATGAATGGATATGATTATTAGACTAGGTAACAAATTTAAAAAAAGCAAATACCAAGTAAAACCAAGCAAACCCCCAAAATACTATTTTAAGCATTTTTCCTTCTATCATCATTTATTGCCTTCACCTTAACAGTATTTTTTTTTAAAATTTTCTAATTTGACTTAGTCTTTGTGTATTAACTTTCTTTTTTGGTACAATTTTTAGCAGGAGTGATGGGATTTAAGCATCATTGCTTCTCCTAGTTACAATAATATGAACACAGTGGCTACGTATATGGTATTCTCTGATACATTTGGGACACAAAAGTCTGTTAGAAAGAGGAACTATCATTCCCATTTTCTGCAACAGCTGCTAGGAGAGAGTGTCCCAACAAGGGTCATGCAGGGACTTCTAGATATGAAGAGAGGCAGCTCCACTCCTGTGAAATGGAAGTCACTGCCTAGGCCACAGACATGCTTTAAAATGTTGCTTGCCAATCTGTGTGTTGGTTCTTATCCTGAGATACTCTCAGAAAAGCTACTTTGCACCTTTTTACCACAAGTTAACAGACCAAACAATAGAAGAAAACAGCACTGTTCCAGGAACAGGAGGACAGACCCTCAGGTATTCTGTGATTTTGTCTGTGGTTTTCCTTACCATAGAGTGTTGCGGGCTCACAGAGTGTCTGTTTGGCATCAGGAGATAAACAAGGAATGTCATGGGAGAAATGAAAGAAAAATATATTGAATACAATTTCATATAAACCTACCACCTTTAGTTCAGGTTTTGCATCATAGATCCACAGAAGTAGGGAGACTATTCCAGGAAAGTACCATTGTGCGATTGCCCTGCATTTATACTCCTCCCTAGGCTCTCGGCCAGGAGTAGGATGTAGGCAGACCTTTGATCTGACCCGGTACAGGTAATTTCATGTAAAAATGGATAAAAAAATAGTTTGATTGACTTGAAACAGAATAAAGAATGAAAATCAATTCATTCAGGGAAAGCAAAACTTGGAATGTACAATCCTGGAACAAAATTATGAACTGATGTGAGAAAAGGTCCTACCCTCTCAAAGAAAATATAAAGGAATGGCTAGAGCACTTTCTCCTATTTTTTTACTCTGTCCATCTCTCAGTTGTTTCCATTCTTATGCAAAGTATGTCCACATATGCTAATTAGCCAGCTCATTTTTGTGCTCAAGATACTGGCAGGTATACCAAAGCCTGCACTGTTCTGCACCATGGTACAACACTGCTCCCTGTAGTCAGACTGTCTACAGGTAGAACAAAGCATTATTCACAGGATGGGCAATTCTTCATTTGGATTGTTCCAGACAGTGAAAAGCGTTAGTAGGTGAGTGCAGTTCATGAAGTGTACACTTCTCTGTTCTCTGTTCTGGAGTCACTGAATCAATACTATTTTATGCCTGCAATTCACTTTCAGATATCTGTCATATATATTATCCTCATAATAAAGTTAACATGCAATTGGAATAATGTGAATGATGAGGTGACGTCAAGGGATATGGCCCAAGATACAGGTCACTGCAGACTCTGCTATTCAATATAGCAGAAATTCAATTCCTTACAGAGGAAGTAAATGGAAGTGTTACCATCGTTACGTAACGTGTCTGTCTGCAAATCCACGACTAGGAGCTCTGACTATGCTGAGAGTTTACTTTTTAATATGAGCTAAACAAGTTACATGATAGAAAATAAAATTGAAGTTACTGCTCTCACAGAAATGATAAAAAAATATATCGGCACTGATGATGTATGTATGATTTTGTGGTTTTGAAACAAATAAAAGGTATTTTAGAATCTATTACTTTCTAGTCTTTTCCTTGACTGAGGGTCATATATGTACAGTGAGTCTTGTGTATTAACACCAAGTTACTCCAGACTTTGTAAAATGATTATTTGTCCCCATAACAGATCATAATGGCTCCTTCTTATTTCCCTTTCAGTAAATATTTTCCACATAAATAATGAACTACATATCACTAAACAATATTTTTTAAAATGAACTGGTGCAATACCTTGCCCATTTGTCAATAGTGTGGATTTTTTTTTCTCTTTGTCTAAAAGAAAAAAATTAAATTCGAGAAAGAAATCTACTTTTCTGGATTTGTTGCATGTTCAGTGGTCTCTAGGTTATTACAAACCACATTGTATATTTGGCCACTCATTTATTAAAAATTATTTTTCTACATTTTTTGGCTGAAATTATTCTGAAGGATTGACCTCTCGTCTCTTATGAGGTAAATAATCTGTCCAGTTATTCGTTATCCATCAAGTTGGCGTTTTCTCACCAGAATGAGATGCCTAAAATTTGGCTTTAATGTCATGTCCAACACACAGAAATATGCTGTCTCCTCAAATACTGACCAAAAGAGCATGAACTCTGACAGACTCAAATGATTATGTTCGCTGATTATCCTAAGATCATCAGAGGCCAACTGACAATATTGTCAACCTAATAGCAAGTACATTGTATTTCATATTCATGACTCCATGGTCCTTAATAATAGCCACTGATAGGCTCCAGATCCAGAAAAATTAGAACTGGTAGGCACAATTTTCTTCAATGTGTGACACAGTTCTGCCTGGAAGTGGAAATTTAAGTTATTCACTTATATTCTGTCATATGTCACAAAATTCTGACTTTTGGATACTGAACTGCAAACTTGTTATCCATTTTTCTGGCTCAGCAGTGGAGAAATCTGTGGAATATCAGTAGTAAAGCAAGCAAAGTAGCACGTGAGGAATTATAGTACTCAGATAGATGTTCATCTATTGATCTTGTCTATCTATTGCACAGGATGCCTTCTTTCCAAGCTCCACACTTTTCTTTCAATGGTTAAAATAAGAAAGGAGACATTTTTTAAAAATCTTGATAACAGCTGACTAACTCAATTCTTTAATCACATAATCTTGTAATAATGGAATAAGGGTCAGATCCCTAGATGTATGAGGGAGGAGTAATCTACCTTTTACATAAATGGCAGGTTTCTGGAAAGGGAGAAAGCTAGTTATTACTTCTAGACTATTCATTTTCACCTCTCTTTGGATAGTACATTAACTCCTAAGAACAGTAATTTTTAACCACAAGTGAATAAATTAAGCACAACCAGGCAAAAGAAAATTAGTGCAGCTACAGTAAGTGGTCTGAGTTCAAGGTTTAAAATAAGGAAGAGGGAACCTTCATTGCACAAAATAATTGTAAATTAACTTTATGACTTCGTTTCAAATAACTAAAGCCTGAGACATTACGTGGAAGTTCAGGTTCAATGGGCTGGTACAGATACCAACTGACAATTTGGGACAATTTATTAGCAATTGTTCAGCAAGGAGAGAATACAGGTGCCATGTATTTGAAAGAATATCACCTAGATCATGATACCTGCTTGAGCATTAGTGGCAACAAAGGTAATAAATAGATGTTTTCCCAAGTGAAAAGGTAGAATTTTTCAGACCCTGAGACAGATAACTGTCTATTGTAGACTTGTAATAGGAAATAGTTACTTGAGACATAGGGAAGTGTCCCACAGTGTTTTCTATATCTATCTTACATACATGTCTATATATTTGTGTGTGATTGATGTGTAACATGTAGTGTGATGCTGGACAAAATTACCAATACCTCAAGGATAAGAAGGACCAAACACTTTACATTACAGCAAAGTATTCTGAAGAAATCTGACGTCCCCATTTGTTTTCATATTTGTATTAAGAAGGTTGTCAGAGGAAAGGAAAATTGCAACAGGGTAAAACTCTTTCCAGTAAAAGAAGTTTTCTTTATAACTTTTCTACCAACCACATACTTATACATACTTATACATTTTTTTCCTAAGAAGAGCACAGAACAAAGAGATCCTCCCAAAGTACAGCTGTGATCTCTGACGTAACATGAGCCTGTGAAACATGGGGAGGAAAAGTGTGACAAGACCTGAAATTCCTCCTCCAGTTCCACGTATGGGAAGGGGAGGTGGAAATGGGGGAGTGTGTAGGGGAAGCTCAAAAACCCAGGAGGGAAAACCATATGTTTCTTTATCCAAATGATATCTGTGGTTTCAAAATGCTGAGAATCCAATCAAAATTATAGGATTCCGATCTGAGGGGTGCATAAAAAGGTCATTCTTTTTAGTGTCAAGCCCTTCAGGTGACTGATGTGAAATACTCAGTAGTTAGACCATTTTTGGCTCATTATGAATTGTCTAAGGTTTTGACTGTGGAGAAGAAAAACATTGTAGCCTATGGTGCACTGATGACCTACAGACACTTATTTTCCAATAATTCAATCAATCAAATCATGGACTCTCACCTCTTTGCAGTTTACTTTTCCTCCTTACACTTGTCAAATCTGCTTTTGCCGATAGAAGAGTATGCTTAAAGTTGGTAACTGTCACAGACAAATACTTCAATTTACATGATATTTTTGTTGAACAACTAACTTCAGTTTTTGCACGACAGAACACGTTCCTGTGTACATCACGTCTGTCACATAAGAACAATTTAACTTGCCCAGTAGTGCCACCCATTGTTGCCAATTGAGCTATTGTCTAATTTTAATGAAATTAGTAACATTTTGTATTGTCATAATTTCTGTGGTGAAAACCTACACATAATAATATAAAAGCAAAGAAGTGGCACTTGGATTCCAAATAGCTCACAGCTCACAGTTTGGAATTATGTTTCCAACATTAATATTTGACAGATATAATAAATAATAATAATGAAAAATAATAATGTACTACTATTTTTTAAATTCTTAGCCATCTCATATTTTCTGCAATACATCTCACTAATTAAAGGAAAATACCTTGTGGAATACGTTTTCAGTTATTTGATTAGATTTCTTTAATGCTGGCTATTGAAGTCAATAAAAATTCATTCTAACAAAATGAGACCTAGAGCATCAACCACTTGCTTTGTTAACGGAAAACTGGATCTTCAAACAGTTACTTGTTCTGCAGTAGACAGAAGGCATGAGAGCATAAAATAACTCCAGTCAATCAATATTATTTGTGCTCAATATCTTGGAGCAGGGATGTTCATCTCAACACATGAAAGCATTCTTAAAAAAAAAAGAAATCTAATGAGTTGACACACTTTCTGTCTCCTGTTTTTGAGCTTTTCTACTTCCTCCCTTCTTAACTTCTGACTGTTTATTTCTTTTCCAAATGTACTGCTGCTTTGGCA
Source organism: Grantiella picta (assembly GCA_013397955.1). NCBI lineage: Eukaryota > Metazoa > Chordata > Aves > Passeriformes > Meliphagidae > Grantiella > Grantiella picta. The sequence goes on from VZRM01007023.1 coordinate 72,807, forward strand.
TTTTTAGCTGCCTTTGGGTTTTTTAGTCAATATAGGAGCACATTCCTTGGTTTCCTCCTATCCTACAGATTAACTCTAGGGAACTAATTCTGCCAAGAAGATTATTAAATCTATTGAAAAATTATCTGGGGTCTGATTATTTAGGTAAATTGTATAGCATAAAATCCGGAAATTTACTGTTATAAAGTCCATGAGAACAGATTTTCCTGCAGTTCTATGCCAATTTATAGGAGATTGTACAGAAGAAAGAGTGATATTGCAACGAATCTGAAGTGTGGATACACATGTGGCTATTTTAAAGTTTCAAATGGAAGTCAGACTGAGTCTGAAGTGCTCTATACAGTAAACTTTGGAGAAAGTGATTTTTTTCCTTTAATTTTGTTCCATAACATTTTCACCTATAACCAGACTATGTAACTAGATTATTTCCTTCAGAAGCAAGGAATTTACTTTTGTAAACAGATGAGAATGGAAGACTCCAGCTTTTTCAGTCAGTTTCTCCTATTGGTATAAACACTATTGGGCGAAGAAAATGAAACTAGATGTTCACATAGATGAAGAATGTAAACTGTGGGATGTCTAATAACGATCTTGACCACAAACCTGTGTGAGGACAGAAAGAGGTGTGGAATGCTGAAACAAAATCTTGTGCATCATAAAATATACTACAGACCTTGAATAGCCATGTAAATCCTGCAGAATATACTCCATGAAGATGCCTCCATTGTGCTGAAGATTGGCCAGCAGAGGCTAGTGATCCTCCTTGCATGTTTAGAGTCCAAGGAGCCTAAAGATCCTAACTTCAACTGAGCCTTCAAATTTACATTACTGAAATTGGTAGGAGTGCTGCTGCAGCTACCCCAAAGGCAGGTCAAGTTCAGTGTGAGAACAAGAATTTCAGAGCTTTCACATCTAGTTATAATACAAGCCTGGTAGTACCGCCACTGTCATATCACTTCTGAAATCCAGCAGAAGTTTGTTAATATTGATATGGTTAATATACATCAAACAGGATTCCTTTAATTTTTCGAATCGAAAAATTCTCCACAGTGTTGACATTTCTTCACTGAACTCTCAGGATTGTTTGGTTTCAGAGACTGTAGGGCCCAAGACACATTTTGTTTTAAATAATCCTTCATAAAAAATTCAGCTTTCAGTCTAATATGATTGAAACTCAGCTTGAGCATGTTTTATAATGCATTGAACTGGAAAGACTATGGGTGTTGAATTATTCAAAAACATGATAAGGAAAATAGTGATATATATGTGTGCATACAGGGAGAGGTGATCAAAGAAATCAGGGTGACTTGATATGTCTTGTTATCTCATTTTATTTACTTTTCAGAACTCATCCAAATATTAGAAGGGGAAAAAATCAATATCAATTTTCACCTCTGTCACGTTCCATACTTCAATTATTAATGAATGTCAAATTTGACCACATTTCTTCATACCACCTGCTCTGCAATAATATTTCTGAGCCTTTATTAAAAATGTAAAATTGTCATTGAATTTCCAAATATGATTCTCTGGTGACTAATTCAGCTTGTTTTATTAATAAGTGAGTTCTGATGAGTAATACTAATTTAATACGCCTGCATGTAAGATTAAACCATAAATTATTCCTGCTGAAGGTGATGAGATTTGACTGCTGTATAGTTAAGTAAAAACCTTCTGCATTAACCCATAAGCATACAGAGTACAACAGGTTTCTTCGTAAAAATTTAACTGTTAGTATTTTCTATCAGGGAGCTTGTGCATTTTTTTATTCACACTACTCCTTTCAACTGTATCTTTTATTTAAGATTATGAAAATAATGAACAGCTACCACACAGTAAAGTACATACATATACTACAAATACACTCAATAAGTGCTTGTAGACACAGAAATATAAACACAGAAAAAATATAAAACTAGAAATCTCTTAGTTCTTACTCAGTGGAAAAGTATCTAAAATGAGAATTTTCTTCAAATGGGCTTTGACCTTATCACTCACATTAGAATAATTAATGGTGTTGTTTTCTCTTGTTCCTGGAGTTTAGTAGTATTCCCAGTTTCCTTGTAGTGCTAAGAGATGGAAAGTAATTTTAGTTCTAACAGAACCCAGATTATTAAAACAGTTTTTAATTCATGACTTTACATATTTTATTTTATACGACTTTTGAATGAGACAAGAAAAGTAAAATTGTTTTTAAAATAAGTAAAAAGTTATTCAATATCATGGCTAACCCAAAGCAGGCTAAGATTTACCTTTCAAAGTGTGATTTTAGGATATGTTTCCTTCAATATATTGCATTTAAAATATTCCAGACTGAGCTGATATTTAATTATTGCAACTCATGTAACATTCAATAGCCTTCCTATTTGAAGAGTATTCTCAGGACAAGATAACTTAAAAATTTCCAGAATACAGGATCAGAAATTATTGCCTTTCAGGCAGATAGACCATTTCACATAATATTGTATTAATTTGCAGTTTCTAAACAGGGCAGCATGATAAGGTACACATACTCAAATGTACACATACAAATTTGATCCTTGTCACTGACGTTCAACCATCCATTGAAATACATTATTCACCACATTTATAATTATTTGATTTTTTTTTCTTATAAATAAAAACAGTGCACTGAAAATGAGCTAGTAGTGTGCTCTGGCAATAAAGAAAGCCAAGAGCATCTTGCTAGGGTATCAAGAGGAACAAGTCCTATAGGTCAAGAGGAGTGGTTATTTCCCTCTACACAGTGCTCACCGGACCGCATCTAGACACCATGTCCAGTCTGAGGATCCCATACAGGAAAGACACTGGTTAACTGGACATGGTCTTTGGAGGACAGGGAAAATGAGCAGGCACTGGAGAAAAGGCCATTCTTCAGGGGCACACTGTGGGACCAGGACCTTTTCAGCTGGTAGAAGGAATAGTTTTCCAGGCACTTATCAGTAGCACCTCTGGGAAGGATATCAAGGAGCCGCAGTTAGGTTCTTTGCAGCTGTTTATAGCAGGAGAACAAGAGACAATAGACATAAACTATAACAACAGAGGTTTAGACTAGGTATCAGGGGAAATGTTTTCCTGAAAAAGACAGTCCAGCAGTAGAGCAGAGGTTTGGAGAGGTCATGCCATCTTCACCCCAAAGCAGATTTCATCTGGAAAAAGTTTTGAGTGACTTGATCTGATCTTGAGATGAATGCTCATCTTCCTTCTGTCCCTTCCAATCTAAATTTATCTATTATTCTCTGAAGTGTACTGAAGAAGACAAAACAAGATATTTCTGATGTTTGAAGAATATTTAACTCTTTGCCATCTTGAGAAATTTCTAGGAGTTAAAGTAAAAACTGAAATGATAGTATCATTGTTAGCTGTAGATTTTTATCACAATTCCTTGTTACCTAAGCTATAGCAACACAAACATAATTAATAATTAACAGTAACTAATTGCTGATAGCTTTCCCTTTCCCTTTCTCTTTCTGTTCCCCTTTCCATTTCCCTTTCCCTGAACTAACCCAGACTTACCTCCCTGAACTTTCCTTCCCTGAATTTCCCTGTCTTTTCTTGTCCTGTTCTTTCTTGTCCTGTCCTGACCTTTCTTTATGAATAAGGACCATTTCACAAATTTCCTTGGAATTATGCAGTCTGATTGAATCATGTTCTGATGATTCCTTCAGACGTTCAGATAAGTACTTCTTTTGTTTTTATATTTTAATATTAGCATTATTATCATTCATGTATGAACCCCAACCTGCACTTTATTGCAGATGTACAAATTACTCTGTAATTTTTTGCTCTGTATGATGACCAGACTGCTTTGTGTGCTTATTTAGTTTCACATATAAATTAATGTTCATAGAAGGAAGCAATTGGAATATTGCTCAAATCTGAAGCAGAAAAATAAGTGGCCAGTGATTTTAGTTTTGTATTTTGGCCTGATTTAATTTATTTTCAGTGAATTCATCCAGGCACACCTTTCACTGACTTTGAAACATAAAAGACTTTTGACAAGCCAAGAAAGTAAGATTATATCTGTGAATTTCTGAATGTAGAAGAAATTTATAAAGTAAAATGTGCTAACCTGTTATCTTCTTTGTAAAGTACACCTATCACAACTTTTTGGTCTACATTTGTGTGTAGGCTTATTGCCTCTTCAAAGAACATTTTTTTATTCTTGAGATTTTTTGTTTTGTTTTGCTGTTTACTTTAAATTACATGGAAGATTTTTTCAGTCCAGAGTAATGAAAAAAAGACTGGATGCACAATAGGAATGCAACAAAGAGATGAGATTTCAAATAGCACGACAATATGATAGTCTAGTGCCAGGTAGGACATCTGGACGAGTTACACAGAGTAACAGCTGCTAAGCACATCAGTTATCAGGGAACATACAGTGTTCAGCAGAGAAAAATGTTTATCAGATAAGGGAGAAATATTAAATCACCCATAAACCTAAGGGAGATTATCCTGTTGCACAGAAATATTTTGCAGAAGAATGTAAGAACCAAAACACTAAGACTGTTTCTTTCTCTCGTACTCTCTTATGTTGATGCAAAAGTCTTAGAGACACTCCATTAATCATAAGAAGATAAAGGAAAATTTTGGAGAGAAGGAAAGTTGTAAGTATTGAAGTTCTAACCCAAAATAGATAGATTAAAGCAATATATTATAGCAGATTCTTCAAAGCTTTGAGGGAAAGGGAAGCCACACACATAATTTCAACTTGCTCCAAACAGCGTGAATAATGTAAAGGGAGAGATATTCAAGAAATTAATTTTGAACTGTAGAAAACATATGGAGAGTAAAGGTTGAAATAACTCTAAAGTCTATAGTCAAAGAATTTTCTGAACTTTTCCAGAGGGGGACCAGACAAAATTCAGAATCAGTTTCTCACCTTTTCCTAATCAATTACTTGCTTTTTTAAATGTAGATGCTGCAGCTCCAGTCTCATAAAAAGGAAATTAACTGGTAACACCGGTAGTTCTACCTGGATAAATAACTTTGCTCAAAGAGTAACTGAAAAGAAAACTGAAAAGAAACAGACAACTGTTTCCTTGCAATGCAAGACCGTGAGGAAGAGTCAGGGGTAGGTTTTTAATTGTCACTACATGCAGAAAAACTACTTTTCACAAATGACTATTGCTATTAAGTGTGAATACTATTTCACCTTTGGGAGAAATCATGAACTGTTTTCTTGCAGAGGTCCTGTGTGGTTGCAGACTGACTCAACTGAGAGGTTCATCTTAGAAATAATCCCTCAGTGCTCTCCAGCCCTTCAACTATCACATCACCTGTTTCACAACAGAAATACTTGCCAGCACAGCTTCAGCCCAAGATCTGGCATAGAGGTGACTCAGGCAGATTATTTAGTAGAGAAATGGGACATGAGAAAAAGATTCTTCACTGAGAGAGTGGTCAGTCCCTGGAGCAGGCTCCACCGGGAAGTGGTCATGGCATCATGGCTGTCAAAGTTCAAGAATCTTCTCGACAATGCTCTGAGGCATATGATTTAGTTGTAGGTAGTCCTCCGAAGCACAGGGTGTTGGACTCCTTATGGTCTCTTCCAGCTTGAGATATTCAATAAATCTGTGATTTTCCAAAAGATTTGGTCAATTGACCAAACTGGTGCTGTTAACACTCTGGAAAGTTCAAAACTATTGAATTCAAAATGCTGAGTTGAATCACGGGGATCATTATAATAGATTATTGTATTTTTCTGGTGATCAGAAATCCGTATTTCTCTCTTCCTTATCAGCAAAACAAAAACAATTTTGTTCTTGCCCTTTATGTAAAAAATAAGTTTAAAACATTAAGTTTTGGATACAAAAACTGTTCTTATATGAGGAATTTATCTTCAGTCATTACGGAGGTCAAAGTTTGCAGCCAGTTAAAGTGTGAAACATATCACCAGCTCAGTTAACTGATATAAACATGCCACAGCATTTGTCCTTGCAATTGGGAATATAAAGTTTTGGGGTGTTCAAAATTGTCTTCAAATTCCTTCAATTTAAAACATACTAATCTATTGTTGAGGTTTATTTGTGAATTTTTTAATCCTAGTCAATATCAGTATATTTACTCCTTCAATTTTCTGCCTTAATTCTATTGTTGAAAAGTTCCTGTAGGGCAGAAAAATATGTTTGGGGCAGAAATTCTCAGGTGCTTTCGTCAGCACCTTTCCCTTGTGCAGTTGAAAATATCTGGTCATCAAAAACCAAAGGAATTTTCATTTAAAAACCAAATAGATTAAATGTTCTGATGGCTGCTCTGAAGATATTTACTTCCTTTTTTTTTTTTCCAACTATTGGAGGAAATTATATTTTTAGGCAAAAATCTAAACAAAAAAATATGTTTATTCTCAAAATTGTTTTTTATTTTGCACTAGCAAAAAATGTATTTATTTTATTAATTAAAAATTATGAAATTTCTACAGGTCTTTTAGATCCTCTCTTTGACTTCCAGGAAAAATGCATGCTCTCCACATTGTTTTGCAAATACTACTGTCTTGAAACCAGGCCAGGAGTTATGTTGTGTGCAATCCCAGAATTGTGTATTGACATATCTGTGAAATCATCACTTTATTGTCGGTCATTAAAAAATAGAAATTCTACATCAGTGACACTTTGTTAGATTGACATGGAAAGAAATTAACAATATACTTCCCTTCCTTAATAAAATATAGAATCCCACAGCAAAGTTTTCAAAAATTCTTTCTCAGAAATGGACTTGTAGTTTCAATCTTCAGATTAAAAAAGAAGTCAAATTACACACAGTCTTACCAGTCAAATTAAAATTAAAATAGTAATGACCAAAAGATACTTTTGAGATTACACTTACACTACTGGACAATGAAAACAAGATGAAGGTGAGAAGGTGACAGAAGAGGGGAATTATGTGTAAAACAACATAACTAGTTACTGTTTTGTCAGAACTGTGGAATGCTGTTACGCAGCTCAATTTTCATTTTAAATGCAACATATACAAGGAAGAGATAATAATTACAAAATCCTACTAAATTTAGTGAAAATGTATCGTAATTTCATCTCCTATCTTGGCTTACAATAGACTCGGTTCAAGTGTTGCTTTGAAGAGTGTTTCATTAGTAAGATGGTAAAAGGCAAAATCCAGAGTAATTTTGGTTACGTTTTAGTTCATGTTTAATTTTCTGGGTTTTGATTTAAATCAATTAAAATCTTGAACTGGGAAGATAGGAAATTTTAAGATCTCTGATTAAACGTCTCATTAAGAACTTATTACATTGTGTTCTTAAGTGACCAGGGCTGGATGGATGTGTCATGTACAGTAATTAAAGAACTACGATACTCTTGATACAGATTATTTTTCCCCCAGCTTCAATCATATATTTAGTCTTCAGTGGCAAAAAGGGTCTCCCTTGTAAAAGAATGAGGGCTTGAGCAGTTAGCCCTACTCCCTCTGTAACTACATTATTTCAAAATGCAAGTAATTGACACTGTTTGAAGTGCATTATCCTTCTTATGAGAAAAATTACATAAGGAGCCCAACAGCAGTTATATAAGTTGTTATATTCCTAAGCATCTTCAGTCTGATTTAAGTATATTCTTCATTTAGAACTTTGGCGACAGACTTGTTGTATGAAGTGGAAACTTTCCTAAGAACCTATCAAATTCTTTTAAAGCTAATCACAAGTTTGTTGCACTCCATTATTAGGAATGATGAAAAATCTCATTTGCTTTCACCTAGCTGATCTATCACAGTTGAAGAAAATGGGAAAAGAAATGTAAATCTAAAAATGTAATCTAAAAGGAGATTTATTCATGCTTATCCAGCATAATAAAGGCAGTTTTAGTGTGCATTGAAGTTAAGACAGTGGTACAGTGCTAACAGTGGGAACATTATCTCACTGGGGAAGCACATTTCAAAATTAAAAGGTATATTAACTAAAATCTCCTGTATGTTAACATTCTTCTGCATAAAAGCCTATCTGTGAATGCTGGAAGAGAGATTTGTCAGTTCCTGTGTTCACTTTGGAAAACCAGCTTAAAATTAAAAGTACTCTACCAAACACCAAAATACTCCTTTCTGAGAGCTTCTCCTGAACTGAAAAAATAAGGAAGTGTTTCAAGACACTGACAAAAACTACTTGAGAGGGGCTGATGGAGAAGCATTAAAACCTGTTATATTTCATAAAATGAACTTTAACTTTCTAACCCTATTTTCTATATTAAAAAAAAAAAATATTGATTTTGAATAATTGCACTGATGGCAGAACTGAGAAAACAGGCCAAGAAATAGACTATCTGAGATTTGTTAATTGCTCCAGAAGTAAACAAGCTTGAATTTTTATCCGTGCCTAACAAATCTTTTGACAAGCTTGAAAACCATTTCCAAAGTATATTAAACAGCATGAACAAATTTCAAGGAAGGTATGAAACATAGTGTCTACATTAAAACAGAAAAAGTGGGGAAGGGAATAAAGAAAATTTGTTTTCAAGCTCGGAGCTTGAAATTCTTGTTAGTTTGCCTGGTAATGACTCTAGGATTCTTAGCATGCTGCTAACAGGCAAGCAGGAAAACAATTTACTGGTTTACTGCTTTTGATTTTATGCTACTTGCAGTTGTACCATGTCAAACAAAAATAATTACAAATATGGCAGTATGCAAATCACCGAAAACTTACTTCTAAACACCTATTTCACATGCTTATCCTGTTTCAGGCTTCAGAGAGTAAATGGATAAAACAGTGGGTTTAACTCTCAGGTCAAGGTTGAAGTCATAACTAAAATATGGATTTGCGTTGTAAAACTGTAAGACATGCTTGGTCACAAATACCATGCAACTATCCTTACTCTGAAGAGGTATGAGTAAGTACACTAATGGAATTAGCCCTCACTCTTCTGAAACACAAATTAGGTTTTGATGATATAGTATAGCTAACTAAGAAATCTTCCTATAATTGAGATACCAGAGATCATATAGCAGGCACATTTGTATGCACAGCCCAAAGGACAAATGACTCAGATGATTAATGCAGAAGTGTAGAGAAGGCTAGTGCAATTGAAGTCTGAATTCACTGCACATCAAAATACCAAAATTACAAAGCCCAATATTTTCTTTTTTGTTACATTTGAATTGGGAAATAAAACTAATCTAATGATATGATGAAAAATTTTCTGGTAAAAATAGTGTTTCCTCTGGTGTAAAGAGCATATCTTCAAGACAGGAACATTAAACTGCTGAGACTCTGTCTTACTTGCAGATTTGAATTTGTAGCATTAAGATAGTTTTTTCCAATTATGAAAATCAACAGTTTGGGAGCAAGATGATCACAAGAATAAGTTAAAGTATATGGCTCTAACTTCTTAAGGATTTGAAGTTCATTATTTAAAATGAATCTTTCAACTTTGGACTAATCAAGTTATATTCCAAATTGGAATACTTTCCCTCTCAAAGCTTTTAAAAAGTCAAATGAATCTTTCTTCTTTGTCCTGAGATAACTAATAAAAGTATAAGTCTATGAAATATTTCATAACTTGATGAGAAGACTAAAATGATTTAGCAGGGGGACAGCTCTGGGGTTTTATTTTTTCATTTGTAGCCAGATAAGGGAAAAATAATATTTCTGTTCTCCATTTGCAGAGAAAAGCTAAGCACCCCTTTGTTCCAGGAACACAAGACACTGCAAGGTTTGTTAGCAACTATCTCTAATTAGACCCAATTGTCTACTTGGCAAAACACAGTCCTTCCACAAAAGTGGCTGGTCCTTAACAGCCTTACCAACCACAAAGCTTGAAAAACAAGTGGAAATCATGTCAGTAATCCTGCTTCTCTTGCTGTCAATTAAAAATTTCCAACTAAATCTGGTAGGTTCTGAATATCTTCTGCTGTCTTTCAGTATGCAAATATGAGCATTGATGCACAAGCCACAGAGTGCTCATTTCCCCAACATCCAGTGTATTCTGGTCCATGCCTGCGTCCAGTTCAGTGAAATTCTTATGAACTGAAGACCTTCAAGTTATCTAGCCAGCCTACCACTTGGCTGATTATTGTCTCAGATTCTTACTCATCACACAGCAGCATAGTTACAAGGCCTCTTCTGCTTTGTGTTTCAGTGCCACACAGTTAAGGAAAACATGATGCAAATCTGGTAATTTTTCAGAATGTATCCATGAAACAGTACAAGATAGCAAGTCACAAGTTACCCTCATTCATCTAAGAAGCATGTCCATGTCTTCTGAATGGGAGGTGTCATTCCTCCCTCTCTCCCATCTATAGACCTAACATAAACTCCCCTTGCAATTAATAGTAAAACTGCACGGAAAAGTCCAGGGTTGAGACCTGTCTATCCAGGCAAAATCCCTAAAAGCACCCTTGAAACTGAGGTATCAGAAGGAAGTGATGTGCTGATCCAGGAGCTGGCTGACTGTAATGTACCAGATTGTAGTAGTGTGCTATTTTTCTCAGCGAGCAAACCAAATTTACATTTCACAATTGCATTTGATGTGTGTATGTAGTTAATAAGAAGTAAAATGTGTGGTTATTTAAGAGACCCCAAGGTCTTTGTTTTAATTTTCAGGGTTTGTATTTAAAGAACTACTAAGAGAACCAGAATTGATTTTAGAAGTGATTCTTCACTGTAAGAACTGAAATAAGTGGCAAATTGCACTCAGAAACCTTGATGTGAGCTGTAACCTTACATAATGTCATGGTAAATCTCAGTTCTAAGCATCCAACAAAAGCTGGAGCAAAGTGTGATGCAGCTGGTCTGCAGACCATCTGTCAGGCCTTTTTTCTTATTTTTATTAGAGTTATTTTCTTTATAATTTAAAATTAAAACAAGGTGTTTTATTTTCCAAATTAGGTGGCTTCTGCATAATCTTATATTCAGTATTTTTTTCATTTGTCTGATCCTCTCTTAAATTCTACTCTATTTACTTCTACCATCTTAATCTCTTTACCCTCTTGCAAGTTCTCTTCTGTTCTCTATACACTAAGGTTTCTGTTAACTGTGTTATTTCCTGAGGTAGAGGGTTGACCCTGGCTGGATGTCATGTGCTTATAAAAGTGGCTCTATCGCTCCCTCTTCTCTGCTGCAAAAGCAAGAGAAAATATAATATAAGGCTTGTGGGTTGAGAAAAGGATGAGGAGAGATCACTCACCAACTGCCATCATGGACAAAATATACTCAGCTTGGGGAAATTACCTGAATTTATTATCAATAAATCAGAGAAAGGTAATGAGAAATAAACACAAATCTTAAAAACACCTTCCTCCTACCTTTCCCTATTTATTCCCAGTTTTCAACTTTATTCAACTTTACTCCCAATTCTTTAACTCTTTCCCCTACCAGTGCCAAAGGACAGGGAATGGGTCCACTCACCACACATTGTTTTCACCACACTGTTGTTTCCTCCTCAGGGGGAGGACTGCTTCCCCTACTCCAGTTTGGGGTTCTTCCCATGGGAGAGAGTCCTCCTCAAACGTCTCAAAATTGAGTGTTTTCCCTTTCATTGGGCTACAGTTCTTCATGAACTGCTCCAGCATGAGTCAGTCTTGCTTCCATGGGGTTCAGTCTTTCTGGCACAGCCTGTTTCAGCATGGGACCCCCACGGGGTCACAAGTCAAACCCAGCAAACCTGCTACAGTGTGGGCTCCTGGGTCCCCAGGGCTACAGATCCTGCCAGGAGCTTGTTCCAGCACAGGCTCTGCATGGGGTCACAGCCTCCTTTGGGCACATCCAGTTTTTGGGTCCTCCACAGATCTCTGCTCCACCATGGACCTCCAGAGGCTGCAGGGACTCAGCTGCCTCACCCTGGTCTGCACCATGGCCTGCAGGGCAATCTCAGCTCCAAAACCTCCTTCCTCCCCTTTGGCATTGACCTTGGTGCAGGCAGAGCAGTTTCCCTCACACGTTCTCACTTCTCTTTTTTCTGTTGCAGTAACTTTTTCCCTTTACTTAAATGCTTTTTCCCAGAGGCAATACCACCTTGCTGAGGGCTCACCCTTGGCCAGGGGTGGATTAGTCTTGGAACTGGCTGGCATTGGCTCTGTTGGACATGGGGGAAGCTTTGGGCAGTTTCTCAGAGAAGTTGCCCCATTACCCCTCTTGGTACCCCTCAAGGTACCTTATGGTACCCCTCAAGGTACCATAACCTTGCCATGCAAACCCAACACATCTCATTAGTGCACTTTTCCCTCTACACTCACTCCTGCCTGTGCAAATTTTTGCTCCCAGATTTCATGATTTCTACTCCAACAGTCAAGTGAAAGGAAGGACCTGTACCTCTTTCTTCCTCTTGGTGCCTGTCACAGTACTGTGAGTCAGAAGGGACAGCAAGGAACAGAAAGAAAAAATAAGAAATAGTGTGTATGCTTTTCTATTTCAAGTGCATGTTATAATGGCCATGACCACACAGAGTGGTCAATTCCCACATAATTTTGAGGGGAGGGGAAGAGAGAAGTGAGTTTTAGGTTTTTTTCTTGTATACAATCATCCTAGTCTGATTTGATTTGCAATGAAATAAATTATTTTCCCCAACTCTATCTGGCCTTGTGTAAACCATGTGACACTGTCCTGAATGACATCCTTGTCTCTAAACTGGATATAGATGGATTTGATGGATGAATCGCTCAGTGGATAAGAACTTGTCTGATGGCCCTGATGCCTAACACAGGCTACCTGAACAGAGGCCAAGACAAAGGTAGAAGAATAAAAGTAGATAAATTTATTAAAGGCCTTCAAAGTATATTTGGGCAAGCAAAGCCCCTTTGGGCTACACCCAAAATGGACACAGGGTCACAAGCTCTTCAGCTTTTATAAATTCTGTCGTATTAGCATATTGGCCCTGAATTCCCCAATCACACTGTTAGGCGATGATGTTAACCACCCCAGGCCCACTCACCCCCAACTCACTGCTGTTTACTTATTTTCAGGCAACAGCTGTGTCCTTGGATCTCTATTCAGAAGCGATTGTTTTGGCTATGGGCTCTGGGAACAGAGGTTTTTAGCGTTTTATAAGAAGCACAGGACTACACGTAGTTACAGATACATGAGGAGTAAAAACTAGAAATTCTTAAGGCATCAGTCCCACTCAAAGAGTTGTGATGAGCAGCTCATTGTGCAAGTGGAGTCCAGCAATGAGAGGCATTCTTCAAGGGTTGGTACTGAGACTGGCACTGGCATCTTTGTTGGCAACACAAACAGTTGGAAGGATCAAGTGCATCTTGGTTGGTGGAAATGGTGGGATCAAGTGTACCTTCTGCAAGTTTCCTGATAACACCAAACTGTGTGGTTGACATGGTGGAGGGAAGGGATGCCATCCAGAGATGCCTTGACAGGATTGATAGGTGGGCACATGTGAACATCATGAAGTTCAATAAGGCCAAATGCAAGTTGCATCTGGGCCAGGGCAATCCCAAGTGTAGATATAATCTGGGGGGAGAAAGGATTGAGAGCAGATTGAGAGCAGTCCCGAATAGAAGGACTTGTGGTTGTTGGTTGATGAGAGAAACTCAACATGACCCAGCCACATGCACTTGCAGCCCAGAAAGCCAACTGTATGCTGGGCTGCATCCAAAGTGTGGCCAGCAAGGCAAGGAAGGGGATTCTGCCCCTCTACTCAGTTCTTGTGACACCCCACCTGGAGTGCCAGGTTCAGCTCAGGGGACTCCTAACATGAGAAGGACACTGATGTATTGAAATGAGTCCAGAAGAGGCCACATAGATGATCAGAGGGCTGGAGCACCTCTCCTATGAAGACAGGCTGAGAGAGTTGAGGATATGCAGCCTGGTGAACAGAAGGCTCTGCCAAGACCTTACAGCCACCTTCCAGTACTCAGAGGGTGCCTTCAAGCATCATTGTTTAATCCCGACCAGCAACTAAGTACCACCACATATTTGCACACTCACTTTCCCACCAATGGGATCAGAGGGAGAATTAGGAAAAGCCGAAAATTCATGGGTTGAGATAAAGATAGTGTAATAGGTAAAGCAAAAGTTGTGTATGAAAGCAAGGCAAAACAAGGAATTCTTTCAGCCCTTTCCACGGACAGACAGTGATAGACTGGCTTGGTGGGCACCTGGCAGCTAACCAAGGTGAATCCACCCCCTTGTATTTGAAAACTGCTGCCAACTATAACTTTTTGCCAGATTTCTACATTTGAAGATACAACAAATTCCTATGACATTAACATGTGTGTTAAGTGATGCAGATGGAAACATGGAATTTTGTCACAAGTAAGACACCATACATGTAACCTAAAATCCAGTCAACGAATTTTCATGATAGATTTAACTAATATGAACAGTACACCATTGTACAGCCATCTCAGGGCACATTCAGAGTTCGCCCGGAAGAGAAAATAAAATCCATTTGTTCACAAACAACTCTGTCTCAGTGAACTAAAAAGCAGTTCCCTTTGTTTGTCGCACTCAACTTTAGATTTTCATTCTTAAAAGCACATTGTAGTTATATATATTTTTTAAAAATACTGAAACTGTGGATTGTAACGCAGATATGGAAAATTCAATAGAAGGCTGAAAAAAAAGGACAGGGAGAGTTGGCTGCACATTAGTTAACTTAGGTCAACTACTAACTAAACTACTGCACCAATTCTGGTATTGTGCACTGCCACCTCAGTAGCTGAGAAGACCACCTCCCAATTTCCTTACACATTCTATATTTTCTGTCAACAGGCAAAAGGTGAACTATTGCTCTGAATGCATATAAAAATACCTGTACCTCTGACTATCAATTTTATTTAATATAATAATTTTTTGTAGTATTTGAGATCTTGCCTTACTATCAGAGCTGATGTTTCAATTCCTTAGTAATCTGGAAGCCATTTATCTCTTTGATCCTGCAAAATTAATTTCATACAGTCAGCATACGTTCAGGGACTTTATATCAGCGTTGTTGATTGACCACAGCTTTAGAAGCACCTCTGTAATTCTGATGTCTCTGGATGACATGTGTCCTCTGGATTTAAAAGAAAGCTTTTAATCATGTAGAATGAGGCTACTCTGTTTCAAGACTCTTGGGGTTAGTTTGATAATAGATTTTCTCCCATAGCAGTGCTCATTACCTGTAGTCAAAGCCAACAGTTTGATTATCCCCTTCCTTTCAATTAGGCCTTTGCACCCATGGGGCCCAGGCAAGTTGCTGTATTGATATAAGTTAACTTTCAAGCTAGTTTTGCAAGGTATCACAAGGATGGGTTGATCAGTAGAGCTTCAGTCTTAGCCAGCTACAGAGTCACCCACTCACGGGAAGGATCAAAGATAACCACAAAATAACCCTTTAGTTAAGACCTAAAAAACACATGGAAAGATCTGAAGGACAGTTCTGTGTCAAACTGGTTTGTACTGATCTAAGACCCTAATGGAAATACTTTAGAACAATGGGGAGGCATTGTACTGAGATTATTTTGTGACTCCTGGCATGAAAACTCTATTAGATTATCAAGACCTTTAAAAAAAAAAAAAATCGGCACAAAGCCTTTCCTATCCCACCTAAGAATATGTGCCATTTTTTCCTTCTAACCTCCTGTTTACAACCTTGTTTAAATAAAGGAGAGAACAAACATCCTTAAGTCCTGCACTTGATTGCAACCTAAATTTTAAATTATTCCTTATCATCACTTTAACCGTTAAACCTGAAACATTTGACAGTGTCCTTATGGAGCTTGAAAACACTGTATCATATAGTTCTAAAGTTTACATAGTGAATATCCCAGAAAAATATTAAAATTAATAAATACATCTAAGAATTGAGCAAATTGGAAAAAAAGAAAAAGAACATTATTTTTTCAAACCCATGACACAGTTGAGAAGTAAATATAAGGTTTACTGCAGATAAATATATGCAAATGGTATATAACCAGTGTCATTTTGAATCTAAGTATTAACAGTATAATGGTGAAAGTTTGGAATGAGTGAATGAAGCCACTTATCTCTAAATATCTTCTGTTAAATAGTGTATTTGGGTTGAAAAGAAATTCAAGAAAGCTTGTAAACTGCTAATACTGTACCTGAAAAAATATATCTTCTGAAAAAAACACAGACCACATTATGTGGGGCAGAAGGTGTGAAGAGAAGATTTGTTGAAATGCAGAGGAAATAGAAATTTTCAGGTGGGAAAGTGAGAAATATTGCTTCTTGATAGAGGAATACAAAGATTTTGAGATCCTGTGTCAGAGGAATCAAAGTCCTGTCAGGGGGTACGGGTTTAAGAAATTACTCAAGGTAAGGGAGCAGCTTTGCTGGTGTCAGATACATAATCAAAGAATCATAGAATGGCCTGAGTTGGAAGGCACTTTAAAGAACATCTATTTCCAAACCCTCTACTATGGACAGGGACACCTTTCACTAGGCCGGGCTGCTCAGAATTTCGTCTAACTTGACCTTGCACATTTCCAGGGATGGAGCCTCCACAGTTTCTCTGGGCAACCTGCCAGTTCCTCACCACCCTCACAGCAAAGAAATTCTCAGTAATATCTGATTTAAACCTACCCTTTTTCAGTTTGAAGCCATTGACTCTTGTTCTGTCACTACATGCCCTTGTAAAAAGCCTCTTTCAATCTTTCTTCTAGGCTCAATTCAGGTGCTGCAAGGCCACAATTAGGTCACCTTGAATCCCTTTTTTTGCCAGTCAGGTATATCTCACAACTGGTTTTTATGGCGGAGGAAAGCCTGTAAAGTGTTATAACTACGTGTTCTGCACCGTGGACGCAGTGGGGGTGAGGTGAGGTGATAGAGAGCCATCACAGGGTTCTTTCTGAATGTTAAGAAGGGCTCAACTAAAAATTAATTACATAATAACTGCTTTAATAAGACAGAATAAGAAGAGGAAAAAAAGCAGCAAGTATTAGCTTACAATTCTTCAGGTGCTGGGCACCCCACATTCATGCAGCATCATGTAGAGTTCTGATGCATTTTCCCACAGCATTCTGCACAGAGTAGATCCTGTCCCTGCAGAGAAACTCTCCCTTTCAGTCATTTGAGTCACATGTAATTTCCTTACAATAAACCAACTGTGTTCCTAAATATTTTCTCAAAAGAACTCCTTAACTTACTGTTGACAAGGGCAAGATCATGCTGGAGGAATTATGGCAGTGACTAGAAAAGGATTCCTGCAGGCTTCTCTAGTACCATGAAGGGGTTGAATCTGTCCCATGGACAAGGCATGCATGTGACACTGATGCCTTAGTATTTTAGCTGCTATATTTTTCGTGTATCTGTAGTTTTAGTGTGTGCCTCTGGACTCCACCTAGAGTGCTAAAACTTCTGTTCCCAGCATTTTCTAGACAAAATAATTCCTCTACAACTCAAGACTCAAGGACACTTTGCTGCCTCAGAGCTCCAAGACATGTAAACAACAGTGAATTGAGAGGAGTAAAAGCTGGAATAATTGACATCATCACCTGAATGTGTAATTTGAGGATTAAGGCTTGATACGTTAATGGACATAACCTATGAAATATGAAAAACTCATGACTCCCTGTCCACTTTGGGTGTAGCCTCTCGAGTATGCTCTGTCTGCCTTAAATGCACCTTGAAGGCCTTTAATAGATCTTACTACTTTTTATTCACCTAACTTTGTCTAGCCTCTGTTTTAGGTGAGCCTCTTCACGCTTCAACACAGCAAAGCACAGAACAGCACATGACATCATGGCACAGCCTGATGGCCACACAGGGTGTGTGGTGCCTGCTCAGGTTAGCTGTCCTGTGGGTCACTGGCTCTGAACTTCAGTGGGCTTCTGGTCAAGATCAATGCAGCATACTAACCTCCTCGGCCTCCTTTCAATACTTGTGTAATGGTAAGGAAATTAAGGGTTATAAGCCTTTCTCTCTTCCACTCTGTGAACAGTGACCTCAGAAACATCTCTGTGCTTTTTGGGTGTGTCTGACTTTACTGCCTTCTCCCCGTCTCTGTCCTACATCATGCAGAAGATCTGACCCTGAATGAAGATGGAAATCCTCTCCTCTACTCTCCATACATGTCAAGGTTGCAGTAAAAGGTGATTTAAATGAGGAAGTACACACTCATACAAATGACAACCAAGGAAATTACATGAGAATACACACCACATCCTGTTATGGAAGGGAACTTAGATGGAAGAAGAGGGTTCAGTTAGGTAAGGATAAGATCAAAATGGTGAGAGAATTTAATTTCAAAAAGGTAAATTTTTCATGTGATTACCATGATTAATAGGAACATTAATCAAAAAACCCCATGTAAACTTTGCCACATCTACATTCCCATCAAAAACAACTGTGTCTTCAATAACTTTATTAGATGAATCATTAAATCTGCATGGAAAAATGCTAGTGTCAGTTTGACAAAGTTTAAGGCTTTCTTCTTCCATGGAGGGATGAAAAAAACCCTAGGAAATGGTTTGAAAGTGCAGATTAAATCTATATTTATACTCACTAACATTTGTGAACAGTGGATTTACTGCTCAGGAAAAAAATGTATCAATAGATACAGTTTGCTACATTATGTGTGTAATAAAGAGGCTAATGTTTTTCCCCTCCCTTTTGTAGCTATAGTAAATGAAGATTTGCATTCTGGGTAGGGCTTTCTCTTGTGGAAGCAGCAGAAGCCTAGACCAACAATCCCTAAGCCCCAAACCTTGTTAAATGCAGTTTCAGTCCTGGGGACCTGATGTACTGATTGCTTCCCAAGAAGGAATCTCATTGCCTGCCCCATTCAGTTCTATTACTGAAGGTCTAATTACATCTATTATGCTGTTCAGTTTCACAGAGGGTTTTTGGGGGGAGGAGGGCATAAAAACGGGGGGGCAGGGGTGGGGTCCAGGGAGAGGGAGATGGGGGAGGACTAGAAGAATCCAAAGCATATGGCAGGGAAAAAACCCACGGGCCTCAACTACTGAGAAATGAGCTGATGACTGAACTGACTACTATGTGGGATTATACCTAAACCACCAAGTGTGTTATTGTAACAAGACAAAATGAAGATGGTCCCAATGTTGTATTATTGTCCAAGAAAGAGAGAACCAATCACTCTTTCAAAATTGCAGGTACTGGATTTTCAAAGCTTCACAAGGCCTTAGGCAAACAAAACAAATCTTGAGGCATTTTTTAAAAATATTGTACAGTTTCAGTTACATTTCAGGCTGCCAAAAGCCCTTCTCAGACTTCTTTCTTCCCCATATAACACAAATATCACATGTAATATTACGCTTTTGTGCAGCCTAGATGAAAACTGTTATCATGGCCTAATAGAGCTCAAAATGAGAGGAGGGGAGGGAGGGGGAAAGAGACTCATTATTTTTAGATGGCTTTGCTTTTCCCATAGGGTTCCCATAGATCCTACTTAGCAGCAACTCATTCCAGCACTGATTAAGTGGGAAATACACAGAATCTCAAAAGGTCAAACCTATAATCAGCTGCCCTAAGGGGTTGACATGGAAAACTTCTTAATACAAGTTCAATTTATGGCAATCTTATAGCATCTAGTCAGTGATAAACATTGAGGGAAAGAGGGGAGACACCTAACAGAGCTTCTTAGCATGCCTCAGCATTACAGTATTTTGTTATATCCAGGTTCTTGGTGGGATACCCATTATAATTTTCACTCAGTTTTTGGATGTTGATAATTTTCTTTCCAGCTGCTGAGGGGAATGCATTTAGAATAAGCTAAATGTGCATGAGACACACGCACTGCTTACTGCTGAGAAAATCATTCCCAAGTTGATCTACAGAGCAAGCACGGAAAACAAAGCTCTCTCAGAGACAGGAAGGAAGAAAAGAGAAGGAAAAAGAGAGACAAATTACTTAATAAATCCCTTCTAATTATTTGGTAAAACCAAGCTTTTGAATACTCATTATTTCCATGCATGTGCATTATGATAACAATGAAGTCTATTTAAACACAACTGGTTATTTCCAAATGGTTTCTGTTTGGCTACTACTTCACCTCTCGTGAATAATTAATACACCCCTGCAAAGCAGAGCCTGATTCAGCTACTCTGGAAGCAAGGGACACACTCATTCATTTCAACAGGATCTGAAGGCCTCAAATGAACATGCAGCTTAAACCACAGCAAATCTGGCCAGCAGGATTTTTTGTTTTGTTTGATTTACAACGTATGCATTACCTTCCAGAACTGACTCTAGGCACAAGCTAAGTAGGCAGTTGTTTACAACTGAAAAATTCAGGGGGAGGGAAATAGCTGTTGCCCTACTGCTTACATTTCCTATGCCAGAGCTGTGGAAAAACTGGACTGACTGCTGTCATGAGTGTTAGAGTGGTGCATCCTCAGCAAAGATGTCCTCACAGTCTTTTGTATTTCTCTTCCTCCCCAGGCAAAGGCAGAAACTCCTTGCTCTTCTCTCCATGGCTCTTTTCCTCATTTTCCCTGAACTCTTTTTTGTTTTCTCACTTCTTCTTTCTATGCCAGAAGCAGACAGATCTCTCTCCTCTCTCATTGGAATAAGAAAAGCAGTTTCCCTTTTACAGCAAAGGTGCCTTGAACGAGTCATGCTTCACCTACTTTAGCTAAGTGCAACGCAGTGCTGAATTGTTCAGTTTCAAGCACTCTCCAGTATAAGTTTCAAAACTGTGGCACAGCTGTGTTTTTATCATTATGGACATGCTCTGAATGCTCCCAGTGTGTCTCCATAAAGCCCCCTG
This sequence comes from Grantiella picta, assembly GCA_013397955.1. NCBI lineage: Eukaryota > Metazoa > Chordata > Aves > Passeriformes > Meliphagidae > Grantiella > Grantiella picta. The sequence continues at coordinate 93,434 of VZRM01007023.1, forward strand.
GATATCAAGAACCATTTCAAAACAGGCCTTTTCGGAGTCATAAATTACCCTGGGTTACTTTTGTCAGCTGAACTTGCATGGGAATTGAGCCTTCTGCAGTGACAACTCTAAAATATTTTCAAATTTACTATATAGGTATGAGGCTGTAATTCTAGTAATATACATGTGGTCTGATTATTTCACTGTGTAATGGAACTGTCAGGCTGGCTCATCTATTATACAATATGTACTTTGGAAACAGACATACAGATAGAATTAACAGCAAAGCCCAAGAAACAAGTAATCAAAATGACCAAGACAGAGGGGACTTTCAGCATGAATACAGCATGTCTTTCAAAATAAATAACCCAGATCAAGGTTCAAAAGTAGAAATCATAAAGCTAGCCTTTGAAAAAGACAAGTGCCGCGTGATTTTGAACAGAAGGAGACTTACCAGAGGCATTTATCTGACATGCTACACTCACTGTGTATCCTGTATTTTCCAAAGAATTTAAAAAATATAAACCCCCAAAGATTGTCCCAAAATCAACCAAGCAAACAAAACACAATCAAGAAAAACCCACAGCCAAAAAAACCCCCAAACCCAAAAACTACCAAAACCTGCTACTACTACACAAAACTAAAACAAAACAAAAGAAACCAAACCAACAAATCAAAACAAAACATCAAGAAAAAACACCACAAAGTTTTTGAATGTCTTCCTGTTATCTAAAATAAATTTGTTTTCAAGGCTAGATTTTTCAGGAGCTGTGGCACAGAGACCCACATGAAAATAATTCTACTTACAGTCAAGCAATAGGATTTGGAAATTGTAGATATATGAAAACAGGTACATGAAAGAAATTAAGGTTGCCCTAGTAAGGGTTAGAAAGTTTACATGTGAAAATAGCTATTTTAGTAATTAAATTTCAAACAGGGTGAAATGATGCTTTTTATTTTTCTTACAGTAAGCAGCACCCTTATTCCCATCTGTTGTGGTTTAAGATTGCTTTCATGCGGTGTTATTGCAAGCCGCAGGCCTTACCAGAGAGCGTCTCTACCCAGCCCGAGTCAGTGCTTCAGTGCCCCCAAACCTTCCTTCTGAAGGCTGGTCACTGCACTTCCACTGGCTAGCTGTGGTTTTGTCTGCTCTTCAGAACATGACAGTGGTAAAGGAGGCGAGAAGGGTCTGTGCATAGTGACCATGGGAGTTGTTTATTCACACGATCACCAGAGGCCAACGATCTCCCAGAGACCAACACACCTCATGGGAAAGACCTCATGTGCAAAGACATCGTGCAAAGACACACCATGGCAGAGGGTCAGGGGTTTTCTACAGAGACCAGGGGCAGGGACAGCACACTGGCCCAGTGATCTCTGGGCACAGGGGCAGTACATGGTCGGAGTTGGGGTACAGGAACCAATAGGGAAAACCCGAGGGAGTGGCCAGGGCCATGTGGGAAGGCAGCACAATATGAGAGGGGTAGACTTATAAGGAAGAAAAGGGGTGGGGAAATTGCAGCTTGCATCACAACACCCATCTACTCTGAGAAGCATGAGAAAGACTATCTTGCAAGGTTTACCACATTAAGCCTTTTAAGTCAAGATATGTCATGACAAACTTTGTACTGCAGTAACATTATTCCAAAATTCTATTGCACTACATACTGTATAAAGGTAGATCAAAACTATTTTCAAGTTTTGGGTAGTAGTGATTTTCAAGATAATTTCTAACGCACAGGGAAGACCGAGCTGAAGCTGTCAAATGTCATAACAATAGAGAAGTTTTTAGTGGTCATAGAGTGTATATAATCTGTTTCACTAACTGTCAGGGCAGGATGATGCACTTTTAGTGCAAATAATAACCAAACTCTCACAGCTGAAGACAGAAGCAGTCCTTAACTCTTCCTGTAATGAAAACTAATCACAATCAAACTGCTTTTGGTGCTATGAAAGTATTTACCTCCTCTGTTTAGCTATTCTTCTCATGAACCCAGCTAGGTAAGGCTATGGTCAGGTAGCGTGCTTGACACTACCAGAAATATTAAATGCCTCAGGGTCTATATCCATTTTACATTTTCATCTTGCACTGCATGATCACTATGCATTTATCTCATGTCTCAATTTATGTTGCCTCACAGTTCTACCATTCTTATTTAGCATCACTTCATACTCATGTTTTGCAGGCATAAATAGAATATTAGCCTTATTATAACTTCAACTTATGTATGATCACTTCAAATAATTCCAGCAAGGTCAAGGAACCTAGAACTTCAACAGTATAAATTCCTCCTCTGACACTACTCAGTTGAGCAAAGGCCAGAGCTACTTTGAAGGCATGGCCATAGAATTTCTGGTGATCAGGCAGTTAAATGCTTTGAGTCCATTTCATCCTCACTACAACAAAGTGAAAATGCAAATAGATGTTAAATTTAGATGAGCTCTGATCCATACTAATTCTGCTTCAAATTCCACTTACCTAACTTTCAATTCATATTCTTCGAGTTGCTTTTCTAGTTCAGTCTCAGTCTTCACACTTTTTTAAAAGGAACTTGACAAACTTAGAGCACATTCCTTTATTCTCTGTTATTTGAATTAAAGTGAACTTTCTTTAATGAGCTCACCCTGATTTATGACTTTCTTCAGAGACATTTGCGGTGAAAAGGTGCTAGTGCGCTGTGTGTGTCAGATGAAGTAACTGCAACCTTTTGTGGATATTAGTTTTTGACATATGAAATGTCTTGGTCTTTTCTACTTTTTGATGTATTTTTCAAAATTCAGATATTTCAACAAATCACAAATGACCATCAGCCTAACAGCTGCCAGAGATGGCAGCATCACAAAAACAAGCAATTCTGGAGAGTTCTATATTAGTGAAAAAACTGAGGACAAAACAAAAAAAAAGAATGAAGAAACCACAGAGACACATCAGGTTGTGGTAGACCCTGTTCATACTTATCAATCTTTCTGTGACTTGGTAAACTGATCCAGTTTAAAACTAAGCCAGGTAAAAAAAAAATCATTTTAATGTGGATCAATACCCTAAAACACTGTTCCTGAACATAGCAATATTTGGACTCACAGAGATGAGGCAGAGGCATGAGAACAGGAGTGAGCAATCATTGACAGGATGGAAAATACTGTTTCTTTCGCAGTAATGTGGACTTGAAACAATAGTGAAAATACCAGGCAATACTGTTTAAAAGAAAAACAAAATCCTAGGAAAATGCTTCCCTAGAATTTTAAATTTAAACTCAGTGTTACTGGTCATCTTTGGAACAACTCTGAGCATCCAGGCTTGGATGACAGGGAATAACTCTATTTCACAAATGAATAATTTTTCTACTCATATAAAATGAGCAAAACCCAATCAGAGCATAAGTGGTTGACTTCCAGTGCCAGGAATGAACTGTTTACTGTTCAGTGGGTCAGTGTTATGGTCAGGTATTCAGTGCCAAATATGAATTGCCTTGCTGCTCTGGGATCCAGAACAGATCTCAGCTAAAATGAAAACATTTTGTTAGGAAATTGCTGATTCACTGAAATGGAAAAAAATTAGTTAGTGCTAATAGCAGTTTTGACCAGAAATAAAATTGCATAAATCTAGATGAGAGTTCCAGGGGATACCAATAACTTTGATTAAGAAGAAGGCCAGTAGTTGGAGCATTTACCTAAATATCAATGATTCAGTCATATTTTGCTTTGCCTCAGTACTTTAAACACCTAAATATGAACTGGGAGTGACATTGGATTCAGCAGATAAAGGCTATTCACTACTCCAAGATCTTTTTCTCATAGGCTTTTTAATTTTTTTTTTTTTTCTGGCAGGGCTTAATCTAAAGTTTTAATTTCCTTAACCTAAACTTCACTGAGAAGTAAACTCAGACAATATTGTTAATTTTCTTGCATTCAAGAAATGTGGATTAAGACATTTGTTTCTCTCTCTGCCCCACCTAGCACCAAGAAGTCCATTATAACCAGCTTAAATTACATCAATGGAGGTAACAAGCCATTCTAAGGATGTGTGTCTTGCTCTTCTCATGTGAATTATTAATTTCTATGGAATCTTATGTAAAGATGGAGACTATTGGAGATTTCACTAACATAACAGAATGGGCTTATTTTTGACATGCCTCTAAGAGATGAAGGCGTGTTTGTCTGATCACTCTTATTAGAGGAAATGCACATGCATTTTCTTTCAAAGGCCAAGTATGGTATACTATAGTGTAAGTTGGGAGCAGGATGGAGAAAACTAGAAAACAGATAAAATCCTAGCAATCCTAGCAGACTGGAAAAAAATGTCAGTTTGGAAAGATTTTACAGGTTATGTACAAAACAAAGATGTGTGCACTCATTACTAAGCTCACAGGTATTTTTATGTGGTCCTGTCATAAGCTACTCATAGTACTTACACCAGGGCGATGGCTGTTTTCTGACTTGGTGCCTGACTTTTTCACTTCACAAGCCACTTACAATGCAGCCCACATGAGGCTGTCTTATATCAAATTTAAACCCAAGCTAGTTCAGAGTCTACTCGTTTGTGAAGTGCTGTTATGTCCCTGACAGGCATTGACCTATGAGTGACATTGATGGATGATTGAATCCAAATGAAGCTTAAGATTTTTTTTTTTTGACCTGTAATACCTTGTTTTGCTCTATTAGAATTCATGCTTCTGGGTATTTTGGAGCAAGGAAGGAAGAAAGGGAGAATGGGAGGGAGGAAGGGTGGCAGGAAGGGAGGGAGGGAGGGAGGGAGGAAGGATTAGGTGGAAATGGTGTCACCTTCCTTCCCTCTCCCCTCACCTTTTTATTACTTTTAGCAAGTAGTTTAAATAGCCTTTGTAGCCTAAACTGGAAGCTTACGTTTGAATTGGTCTGAGGCAATTTATGCAGTCTCTACATGGCTGCCTTTCAGAGGAGGCTTAAGGTTACTAAAACTAAGCTAAGGTTTCATCAATGGGTTTCTGAAGAAATAGAAGATGTGTACCCATTTGTAAAATAGCTTGGAAGGAAAATCAGCTACAACAGAGCACAATCACAATATTAAATACTATTGTGGTCAGAGGTCTTTATAGAATATAGGCTGCTGCTATCATTCAGCTTTAGATTTGTGCTGGTGACTGGGTGATCATAGATAGTAAAACATTAACATTTATGATCTGAAAAAGGCAGTGTCCCAGTGCTTGAAAAAGTAGACATGCGCTGCTTAAGTGATAAGGATGACTCCTCAAGTCACACAATACAGCTCGAACAGAGAGTGGGCTCAGGTGAAAGATTCCATGCTGAAAGTGGAACTGCCCCATTTTATGGGAGATTTCAGTCTGCTGAGACAATGCTGTAGAAACTAAATGCATTGAACTGATTTCAGCTAAAGATACCACCCCAGCACAGTCTGTAACAGTGCAGGTTACAGAGGGAGATTTAACTCAGTGAGGGTGAGGAAAGGATTTGAAAAACAATTCAGGAAAGCGAAACAAACAAAGAAAACCCAGAGAGTTGTCCAAATATATATCTGAAACAATTCCTATGGGCAAAGGCACAGGTGTGTGAGATGACTCTGGAAAAGCAATTGTAAATTCCCTGTGGCCTCAGTAGAAATCCCTTTCATTCAGAGGTCAGCATTTAGTGTTTGCAGCTAAGGAGCGTCTTCCACTGGCTACTCAGTGTGCTTCTGTTTCTCTGACAGTTTTTATCCTGATGATAAGAGAGCCCTCTCAGATGCAGTCTAAGCCACATTTACCTGTAAGTGCCCCACACTAGCTTGTGATGCCTAATCTCTTTTATTGAACCTACTATCTGGTTTGTGGAGCCATTGATTTTCCTGGCTGTCAGTTTGTGGCCTTGACTCCTTAATGTTTATTTAGACTGTTCTCCATAAATTGCTTCTGGTGCTGAGGGTGAGAAAGGAGGCAGGAGGTCAGGGGTGCGTGTATACCTGTCCATATATATAAATCACAGCTTTTGTTCTTCGCTGTTGTTTGTGAACATTGCTTGCTGGATGAAAAAAAAGGAAGTATTCTACTGAAACATGGAGAAGCCTTTATTAATTTCCCTCTGTCTGCAATTTTATAGCAATTTAGGTTTTCAGTTTTCTGTATCTGCATAACACCTCTTGTTAACAATTCAATGATTTCATGTTTTTTTTTTTTTTTGTTGAGACATAAAGAGGGGAAGGAATTGCTTGTTTTGCAGCACAGAACTGTACTTTTCAAGTGGGAAAGGGGTGTATATATTTTGTTGGTGGGTTTTTGGGATGGGGGAAATTGTTATTTCTTGCCTCTTTTTAATTCCAGTCTTTGCAGAGAATAATAGGACTCAGAGATGCAGCACTTGCACTAACAAGAAAATACAGTATCTTTCTTGCTGTCAGCATCCCAAACCCTAGCCATTGAAAGAACAATCATAGACTTCATTGGGCAGGAATCGTAGAGTTGTTCCAGCAGAAAGACAAGTCTTCTTCTCTGGTAATGTCACTGGCAAAATCAGCAAAATGAGAAATGTTTAAGAGAAGGAGTCTGTACTGTAAACCAGTAATTTGAGAGCACATCCTGAAAATTCAAAAGGAAAAGCCCTAGAGCTTATTTAAGAGTGAGCTGTTAGAATGCTATAGCCCTAAATCAATGGAAACTGTTTTGCAACAGTGAAGACTTTTTCCTTCTGCAGCAGTAAACATCATAGTCTGTACAAGTTGACAAGTGGTTCTCCTGAGGCTAGGAGTGCAGTAATCAATAGAGATGCAGTTTGGGCTACTGTTCTCTCCACTGATAAAGAAACATTGTGCACAGATGTGATGCTGAGTATAAATCAAAAGAAGAAAGAAAAGCTGTTCTTAGGTAAAGGAATACCTTATTGACCAGAATATCTGATTCAGGTTTGTTTTTTTTTTTTTTATTTGACCTCTTGATTTGTATGGGTTTTCACAATCCTAAACTTAAGCAAGTTCCGTTTATTGTAAAAGGGAGGTGTAGCAACACTGGTAGGATAAATATTTATGCTAATATTCCACTTTCATGTCCATTTATTTTACAAAGGTCAGTGAACATTTTCATACAGTCTGTAAAAGCCATTAAATATATGTTACAAGTAAACATCACCTAGAGGGAACTCTCGGATTCAACTCCATGTTCAGGTTGCAATTTCAGTATTTTTGAGAATTGATGGTCAGGATAATTTCTCTGAGAAGTTTTTAAGTACACTGAAATTATGCTTTAACTAAAGCTAATTTGCATGCAAGGCCTTAAACCATCTAGTCCAGAAATCTTCACTATTGTTTACATAGCTTCAAAGATTAAAGCTTCGCATTTCACAATATGTATTTTAGTGGTAGATAATGTTCTTATTCTAGGCAATACAAAGTACTAGAGAAAGGAAAATATTTCCATAGTGTGCCTCATTATCTCCTGAACAGAAAGGGAGTCCAACTTTAAGACCAGCACCACAGCAAGAAAGCAAAACACACTAAGATATCAGGGAACACTCCCAAGACTATCATGTGTGCCTGTCAGAGAAAGAAATCAGTTAAGTTTGGGGTCAATAGGGAAGAATGATAAAGGAAAACATGCATAATTCTTACAAAATAAATGTCGGTTGGCGTATTTACTATAGTTACATATGCTAAAGAATTCTACAGCAATTTAATTTGTAACCAATAAACTGTAAACAATTACATCTTTATTTAAAACAAGAATTACCAAACTGTCAATGAATTGAGTAGTAATTTCTAATAATCTTCAATACAGCAAATTTAAAGAATAAGCAGTGTAATTTAACACAGCATAACCTGTACCATTCAGTATATGAAATTAAGTTGGCAACCATTAAATTAATTGACAAAATTCTTGCTGGCTTTATTGGGCCTGTGCTCATAAAAGACTAGAAGCTGAATCTGGACAAAAGGTAAATGATTCAAATGGTCCAAATGTTCCACAAGAATGCATACAGTAAAAAAACTGTTTGCATAGCCTGTTTAACCTGCAGACTGGAAAGACAAGACTACAAGCTTTCTTTTATAAGTAAGTAGTGATTAGGTACATTTTACTTCAGCCCAAGTGAAGCAAGCAACTTCCTCACTACAGATTTTTCTACTGACACAACATATTTTTATACAGCTGAGTTTAGCAATGCATAATACCTCATTAACATTTAACAGCGTGAAATATGTCTCTGTGAAGGTTTTTGGGCTGGGGTTTTTTTAAATGTAAAATAGGAAGGAAGGTTGTTAAACTTTATTTTTCTCTGGAAAAGCAAAACAGAAAATGTTTTCCCTTCACATTTTTCCATCTGATGTCAGGAGATTACGTTAGAGTTTTCCTTATTTTCACTCATGACTGACATTTAAATAAGTTTTGGAGATGGTAAGAAATAATAATTCATTCATAGCTATAAATACCCACGATATGTTTAGTAAGGAGGAAACAGATGACCAAACAGAAGATTAAATCTTGGCAAATTTACTTGCATTAGCCAAACCCTTCCAATTAAATTTCAGCCAGCTGGTTGCTTCTAATCCTCTCTTGTTCAGCCTATTTGAATGTTTTTTAATTTTTTGAGTTGGTTGGGGTTTTTTTGTTTTGCTTTTTTTTAATGTCACTTTCATCCATCACCCGCAACACCAAACAAAGCATTTTGTGTGAGAGTGAATCAAAGAATAAATGTCAGGGGCCCTGCTAGACTGGGGATGAGGCCAAAAGCACTTCGAAAAACATGAAACTTTATCACACATCCATAATTACAGTCTAGCAACCCATAAGGAACATAATTGAAGGTAGTCGCCAACTCTCTGCCCTAGTTGTTGAATAGATTGCTGAATATTAGGCTAACAATCCTTGTTTATTCCACATTAGGACATTTGTTTCCTAATCATAGCGCCAGAGATGAGGGAAGTCAAAGAAGGGGATAACAAAAAGTTGGCACTGGTATTCCAGTGTACATCCTGCAGGTCACTAGCACTGTCTTTCCTCTGCACCATGCAACACCTTTTTCCCAAATCCTATTTCTGGCTTCTCATACATCCAGAAAGAGCAAAGCTCTGTTACCCAAACAGGTAAGTAGTTCTACTTTGCCACAGGTTTTCTCCTTTGATTCTTTTGACGGAAAAATCCTAGTTAATAACATGAACTGTGGCTGAGTTCCAAATCCTTATGCAGTTCAGGGCAGGCCAAGAACTGGACAGAATACATAAATGAAGAGTTCCTGCTTCCTTTCTGTAGCTGGGGATGGAGGAAGAACAAACCAAGAAACACAACACACACTGAGAGAAAGATATTTGCACATCCAGTTTCTGTAACTACAGGGGAAGTTGATTTGTCACAGTCTGTTTCCATCAATGAGCTGACACAGGAAAGATGCATGTGTGGTCTTGGAGAAGAAATCCACTTTTCCACAGAATTCTGTGAAAGGCATAAGGCAGCAAGATTTCAGACTTATTACTTCTGACAGTTTTGGCATTTTAAATGCATGTAATTATATATACAAAGAAGAGTTGGATGAAAAAGCCTAGCCAAATAAACCAAATAAGCCAATATCAAAGTTTGATATTTTACAGTTAAAAAAGGGACAATTCTGATGGTGAATGCTTGTTAAAATTAGGCATCCTACACTACAATCAATTAATCGGATGCACTAAGCAATAGCAAACATAGTTATTTTTAATTTTGGCAAAGCACAGGTCTCTAATTTGGTATTGTCACAGTCATATTCCACTGTGCTAGACAAGAATAGGATAAATAAAGAAGAATAAATATTTCCAAATCACCATATATTTAAATGACAAAACCCAACAAGTTGCATTATGAAGAAGAAAGTAAACAAAAAGATCAGTTATCAGGCTTTTTTCAGTTGCAGAAAAAATTGTTTTACTCTTTATTAAACTTTAAAAAATTAGAATTGAAAACCATTCAATAGAGAGAAATTATTAGGATCTTTTCTGGTTTCTTGTTTTAATTCCAGTGGTGTATATTATCATGGGAATAATATTTTATTCAAAGACTAAAAAATCTAATGCAGAACATATATATAACAGGATCCCTGCAGACCCTGTGTAATCTCTACATGAGGTGTTTATATCCTCTGCATTGCAATTGCTTCATCAATGGCCAAGCATTTTGGAGAAGAGTGTTACCCAGTGCTTTGTAAAGGCTCAGTAGAAGAGGGAGGGGAATTGTCGCATATGAGGGTAATCAGATCCTTCTTTATTTCCACAGAAATATCAGCACTCAGGGATAGTTAACCACTGAAATAATTTAATAACTTGATTTCCAGGTTTCCTTAGAGAGCCTAAGAGAGTTGGGAGAATATTTGAAGGTTCTCTCCTAGAGGTCAGTATTATTGTTTAGTGCACTGAACTTTACATAAGTGATGCAAAAATTAGGTTAAGCACAGCTTGAGTAATTTGCCTGAGGCCTGAGAAGAAGTTAATGAAAAAAACTAAAATTCAGATCTGTTGAGCCTAGGCCCTGTGTCATAAGCTGTAAATTATCTTTCTTTGAGATACTGAAACTGTCAGCTCTGATGTACTCAGACACAAACACCAAATCACTCCCTAACCTTCTAGTTGCTAAGCTAAACACATGCAATTCCTGCCTTGTACTATAAGGAACAATACATATTGTTCTAAGTATTTGTCTCTGGAACCTCTCAAATGGTTCAACATCCTTCTTCATACGTAGGTACTTTCAACTGACACTGTATTTCACTGCTGGCATTCCAGCATTTATTACAGGAAGATATCCAGAATCAGTGTAGGCCCTGTTTTACTTGATACATGCTGATTTAGACACCTCAGACTCACACGAGCTACTTATGGCCACGCTGTCAGACCAAGAAAACACAGCCAAACCTTTTTAAACAATCACAACTGCCTAGGGTAAAACCTCACACATTTGTGAATACCAGTTTAAGGCTGAAGTTTCCAGGCTGTATCAATTAGCTCTTACACGGACTCATTAAAAAAATAAAAGCAGCCTCAACAGGGCAAGTAGTTAAAGCAACGTTAGAAAACTAGATAAATAGGAAGAGATGAAAACAGTGTTTCCACTTGGAAAACATGTAAGCTCAATGAAAAGAAGGAATCAAGTGCCTCCCATGATAAAATATTCCATAGCTATTAAAAAAACCAAACAAACCCAAAACAAAACAAAACAGCAACAACAAAAATGAATAAAACCACAGGCAAAACAAACAAACAGAAGTATTAACATGGGAAAATCTACAGAATTTAAGAAATCAAAAGTTTTTTCTTTACATATGCATTTATCTTGGGGGAAAAAAAGAAATAAGAACAGTGTATTGTTTTTATTTCCTTGCATCTCTTTAGCTGCAGTAATCATAATGAATTTAGTTGCGACACATAAATGTCACAGATGTTCCCCCTATGAGCAAATATTGCACTTTAATAAAAGTACATTGATGTAAAATTGCCTTATCTTTGTTTTAAGGATATGATTCTAAGATCCATGTAAGCAAAGGCATCAGCCATTTGGATCTCTTGCAGAAAGCAGCCTCGTGAAATTTTGTTGATTGCTGTCTGTTGATTTATTCATTTAGAATAAAGATCACTGAATACTCTTTATTCATAATTCATTCATAGGAAGCAAACAAACAAACAAATCATCCCATGTTTGTATTCTTTCAAGGTTCTATTACTAATGCTTACTGAATTCTGCATTACACTGGGAACACCTAGGGAAAGAATGCAATATCCACCTAAATCTCCAAAGAGCTTATTGTCATTAGTGCCTTGACAATACATACAAAATTAATAATAATGATGATAGGCATTTAAAATAATGTATTATCGTTATCTCTGATGTAATTGCTACTCAAAGAGTATTTCACAGACCATTGTAGAATTATAACTGTCAAATTTATCATGATTAATTTCAGTTTATTTGATTTGGTGAAAATAAATTGAGGTACATTTCCATATGCCTTGAACCAAAAGGGCAGAATCATTAGTGGAGTCCATTTTGGATAGATGAAAAATAAAAATTCAGTCTGGGATTTACTGGAAAAACTCTAGCTAATGAATTATGCCAAGAGACTCATGGAATCCTCTAATTATACTGGTACAGACTTCATCAGCTAATACTTTTCACCTACGACAGTCATCCTCTCCATATGCTAATCCCTTAAGGGATATTTTAACACTGTGGATGAATAAAATGTTTCTACAGCTGTTCTGCATTCTCTGCCTTCTGCACTGATGTTGGTGTGTAGCAGGGTAAGAAGTAATTTTCTCTTTACCCAGGAAACTACATTCATAAGATTTTCTTGTTCTCTAGCTGTCTGATCTAGAGCACAAAGATGACAAGGCAGGCGAGTCTTAATCACTTCTCCTTACAGTATACATACATTTCCTCTTAATAAACACTATCATTATAGGTAAACTCAGGGGGAGAATTGGCACCAGGCTCTTACTCACTACCTTAATGGTCCTCCTACTTTTCTGTGTTTATGAAAGCATGGACATAAAGACTATGTGTCTCCTTGACCCTGCCTCTGTTCATTCGAATATGATAACCACTGAAGTTAAGCAATCATTTGTGCTTAGGGCAGGACCATTGGAAATGCTGTATTCTTCCTGGTCCTTTAATGGACAGATTTCATGGCAGATTGTAAGCCCAATGTAATTAATATGCAGTCGCAATTAGGTTTTGCATGGGTACTAACATATCTAGTGCTTTTCTACCAGTGGCTTAAGTTTTCATACATTTCTTAGGGAACTCTAGAGCAGACATATAATTTACAACAACTTCCATAAGACAGACACAAAAAGGGGATATTCAGAAAAAAATTACTTATTTTCCATCAAAACAGGTCATATGTACCATAGACCCTGAAGAAGTAAATAACAAAGAAACCCATGTGAAATCTGGGCCCACTGATTATTCCATATGTAAAATCAGAATTATCACAGGTGGGATAAAGATTTCACCCTTGCCTCTGGTTTTGTGACCTGCCACTGAGGACAATATTACTCCACTGCTTTCTAAAAAAGGGACTTTTAGAAATGTCAGGTGGGTCTGCCTGCCTTGGAAACAACAATCTGCAGTCCTTTGACACATCTGTTGAACTTAGGGGATGGTGCTTTTGTAGCCATTTATTCAGGTATATGCAGGAGGGTGTGTTTGGTTTGCTGTTAAATAGTTTATGCAGACAAGCACATCTAAACACTTTAGAGGCACCTGTATTTGCTGCACCTAAATGACGTTTTCACTCTTTAGAAGAAAGAGCAATATTGTTCCAGCATGCACAGAACATATGCTAATCAGCTGTACTCTTCAGGCGCAAATGAGATAATATGCTCATTGTTTAGACACTGGAATTGTTCATTACAAAATGACACAGTGTTTGCCAATTTTGTCTTCATTATAAATGTAAATATTAACTGGTGATATGCAAAAGAATACAAAAAGTCAACAGCAATTAATTGGCTTCTGCAGTAATTAGCAACTGTAAGGCAAACACTTAGGAGCCGTTGTAATTGTCTGCATTAGGAATACACCTCCTGTACAGATCTAATTAGCAATTTAAATAGTTCAGAAATTATATGCCTCTTGCCTTTACACTCCCTGAAGTACTGTTCATTAATGGGGAAAAAAATTGCTAGTAAATGTCATTTGCATTGTCTCATGTTAAGAGCTCTACATCAAAGCCTCTGTGTTATTGCCTCATACTGAATAATACAGAACTGAGGCTTGTGGACCAATACAGTTGTAATTAGGCTATGATTCCTTTGTAAACAGCAGACACAAAAACTGACAGAAGCTTATTTTGCTCTGAGGTACCTACTTTACAATTTCAGCTGTAAATAAGGAAAGCAGAGCAACACAAGGGCTGCAGCTACCAAATAAAAACCAATCCAAACTGTGTCTAGGATTCATGCAGTTCTATTAATTGTTGCTTCAGCAAAGTAGTGCCTTTGGGGATGGGAAGTGTTAGAGTAATCATGTAAGGACTCTGTAGCATTTCCTGTAGAACAGTATGTTAAGTCCATGAATGATAGAAAGACACCAAGAACAAGCAAGGAGTTACGAGATCATTGTGATGAACACCAAAATATTTGGGTTTATTTAGCAAAAAACACCAGATCAAAAGCACATTTGATTTCAATTCAGAAATACATCTCAGGGAGAAACAGGAGGAAATCACTGTGTAAATAAATTAAATGTTTCAGTTTTGAAAGATAGTTGAGGCTAAAACGAGTGCATAGCAGTGCAAAAATATATTTGGATGAAAAACTGATACAACATTCCTGAATATCAAGATTCAATTACCAAATCCCTTTTAAATTAGACCAAACTTACCAAGTCCTTTACGGCAGAGCTCAGTCGGAACATTTAAAACAAGGCATGTCCATAACCTAGAGGGCAGCTTGTACTTTTAGATTCACAAAAAAAATCCCTTATGGGCTTGGTACTGATACACCTCAGGTAAATGCTAAAAAAGAGGAGCTGTGTTCAGAGTCACAGTAACAGTGAATTTCAGCATGTGATTAACCTCAGGCAAGGGTATATAACAGAAGTGCTATCATGCCTGATGCTACTGCAGCTGCCATTAGCAATAGCTAAGCTGCACTACTTGCAACACAGATGCTGTGTTAAACAAAATGAGACATGGTATCACTCACACCAGTGAATAGTGCTAAGACTCTAACAGCGCCTACAAGGAATATAATGATTCTAAGATATCACACTCCAATTTTGTTCTCTCCAGAGCCTGATTCTGGCAAACTCAGCTCCAAAGTCTGCTTCTCTGTTCCTGTGAGAACATCTCAAAGCAAAAATGTCGCATCATACATAGCACCAACACTTCACTTTCTGCTAGTACTGCAGGCAAAACGGAATGGTTAAAAAAGAGAAAGGGATTGTGAGATTTTGTTCCCATGACTCAAACACCCATGTTAGATATAAACTTCAAAGATCACTGCTGGGAGAATTTTATTTCACAAGCTGTAAGAATCTATATGAATGCTTGCTCAATATCTGATTATCAGTAAATGCTTTGCACTGTATGCTGTAAAGAACTTAATATTTTCTTAATTTTTTTCTCACTACTGGTTCTTCAAAAGAACATATTTAGTCCAGAAAAACATATATTTTCACCTTTTATCGAACAGCCCATTGGTGCTCATATTCTGAGCTTTTTTGAAAAAAAAGTTGTAGTTACTCCCAGGCTGTAGAACTAGGACATCTGTGAATTCGAATTACATTTGCTTTATTTTCTTGAAATTTTTCAGTCATTTGGTCTGCACTCAGGCAAGGTCTCTGCACAATTTTGGCCTACAGGGGAGAGTGAGAGGAGGGAAAAAAGGAGTGAGACATAGCACATTGAATTTACATTTTGGCATATAGGATGTACAGCATAAAATTGTATTTCTTCTGTAAAAGTAAAAATCTCAGCCAATGTCCTATAATCTGGGGAAACCATGTACTCAATGTTAGTCTAAAAAAAGCTATTCTTTCCTTAAGGCCGACTCTCACTCACACTTAGTCACTTGAAATTACCATTACAGTAAATACAACAGCTTAAGTATGTATTTGTTTTCTGCAATTCAGCTCCTGCAATGATGTTTCTATGAAGGTTGTAGATTCCTCTTTTGATTTCCAATATGGTAAATGACATTGCTCTTTATGCATTAATGGACTTGTTCTCAACACTTGTGCAAAAGATGGGAATATACTGTAATATGTATGAAACTGCAAAAATTTTGTAAATGCAAAGTAAACAAATAATGTTGATTCAGAACAAACTGTTGCGTTTTAAGGAAAGTTATAGCAGACCTTACCCGAGAGTGTCTCTGCCCAGCCCGGTTCAGTGCCCCAGTGCACCAAACCCTCTGTCCCAGGGCTGGACACTGTGCTCTCACCGGCCGGGCAACCATAAGGCTAGCGCTGGTTTTCGTCTGCTGTTCCACAACTGGAGATGGTAAAGGAGGCAGGGAGGGTCTAAGCATAGTGTTCACGGAAGATTTTATCTGCATGGTGCAGCAGAGGCCAAAGACCTCTCAGAGGCAGAGATGCCTCATGGGCAAAGACCTCATGTGCGAAGACACATGTGCACAGACACATCTGGTGCATAGACACACGTGATGCATAAATAAAAACATGGCTGAGGGTCAGGAGTTTTCTAGAGAGACAGTGGGGCAGGGACAGCACACTGGCCCAGTGACCTCTGGGCACAGGGGCAGTACATGGGCGGAGTTAGGGTACAGGAGCCAATAGGGAAAACCCGAGGGAGTGGCCAGGGCCAGGGGCGGGAAGGCAGCACAATAGGAGAAAGGTAACCATATAAGGGTGAAAAAGGGGTGGGGAGGTACAATTTGTACCACAACAACAAACCACATTTGTTGCACTTATTTCAGCTTTAATTCTTTCTGAAATTACCTGCCATCAGGGCCTAATAAATAGAAGTCTTTTGCATTCTGAAAATGCTTATGAACAAACCTGTCCAGTGCAGTACTACCTCTGAAAATATTTGGCTATTTACAGACTTGCAAATGCAAACTTTAAAAGCAAACTGTTTCTTAAATAAAAAAAAAAAAAAAAACCAAACAAAAACCAAAAAACACCTTATCCAAAATCATTAATGGAACAAATACCCCTGTACCTGATTTTCCTAAACTTTTGACCCACCTCTTTCTCAAAATCTGGCAATATAGTTCCAGAAAGGCTTTTGATGATGCTGACAAGACAGCAATTTTTCCCTTCCAGCCCTTTCCTATTTACTTGATCATGCTGCCATAAAGGCTAATGGGCAAAACAATCAACTAGATGAAAGAATTACTTCAGATCAGAAATAGTCTTTTTTTTTGCTGGGATGACTTAAAAATATTCTAAACTTTTTAAAATTCAGGTTTTACCGTGGATGTTTTCCTGACCTAGACCCAAAACCATACCGAAAGTCTTCAGACATACTACCCTTCAGACGATGGATGAAAGGGAAAGGCAATTGACAAATGAAATGAAGTTTGCCTTGAGTTGAAAAGAGACAGAGATAGCCTCCCACTCTGGGATTGGGAGTGTCAGATCAAAAGGTGCAGGGAAGGACTGTTTTTTTCACACTTCCAGTACAGAGAAGTTAAGAGAGTGTGGTGGAGAAGTGTGATAGACCTGGAGGTAAGACACCCACTGGGAAGCCACTGGATTCATGCTCACTTTGAGGGATGACAAGAACTAATGCAGCTTCTCACAGAGACTTAAACAATGGTTGCCCTCTTTTCTCATCTCTCTGTTTCCTAATTTTTTATTTGCAGAAAGTCACATATATAATGAAAATCCCCATTGCAGTCAGGGGATCCCTTCTTTCAAGAAAGTGTGTTATAGCATTGTTGAAGACAATCAGATTGCTTCAGCATGATTTATTTTTGATAAATCCATGCTGACTGTTACTCATGACCTTTTACTGCAGGAGAATAAAGAGAATATTACCCTTTATCATTACACAGTGACTGACCATACAACGATGCTATGAAAGTAATGAGATAAAGGAAGAATATTTCCTTAAGTTTCCATTTATTTGTATTTTGAACTCTCTTTATGAAGGATCAAAAAACATAGACTAAAAAAATGTCTTCTTCATTCTCAACTTGCACTAAGAATTTTTAATAAAATCCAGTGATACTCATAGAGTGAAAACGGCAAAAAATATTTCCGCCCTGGTCAAAAATTAGTGTACAGGTTTTTAGACAAAATTTATTTGTAATCCTTTACCATGTACCGGGCAATTTTTTTAGTCATGAGAAATAGACAATTTCACTCTAAAAGGAGAATTTCACTTAAAAGGAGAATTTCACTTAAAATTTCCCTTGCAAGTTGCTGCACTCAGGAAAAAAACCTTTAAGAACACATCAAATGTTGTGAGATGCTAGATAACCTTATGGGCGTTTGTAAAAACATGGTCCACATTTATGGTTCTTACCGCTAAACACAAGTCTGGAATGGAGATATGCATTACCAGCAGAGTTCAAACATCCAGCCATCTCATAAAAGTAATTGTTATACGTATTTATTTTGTACCTGGTCACTACAAACTTGAAAGAATGTGAGATCACAGCACTACTACACTTAGAAGGGAGAACATATGCTTTGCAATTTAAAGATCTGCCAATTAGTATCAAAAGGCAGACTTTTACAGACTTGAGCATAGATCTTGGAATTTTTTTTTTAAACAACAGAGGAAACAACCTGCTTTAGCACTTCTTTCCCTTTTTCCTGACCTACAGCTAGTTACAAAACCTTCTTAACAGCTCAGTTGTTGAGAAGCAATTTTTCTTGTGTATTTACCTAGAATGTCAGTGAAAGTCACAGTGACTTCTTGCTAAAAATACTTAGCTGTACAGTGTCACTTGGTCCTTACTATGTCAAACTGAGTGCATATCTCCAAAATTATGCTATTCACTCATTTGGGCATCCCAGGAAGCCAGATAACTTACTATACAAAAGGACATAAATACCAAATGGGAGGAACAAGTTCAGTGCAAAATGAGCAAGTCACACCACCCTTAATGATATCAAAAATTTTTTTTAAGTGAAAAATTGCTATTAATAGAATAGTGAATACTACTAGATTAAAGCTGGAGACCTCATAATGGGGATGGAGAGCTGGACCAGCAGAGCTCCAAATCTTTAAGATTTGTAATCCTGACCAACAAAAATAAAGAAATGTAAGTGAGGATGAAGATTTTTTTGTGTCTCATTTAACTTGTAATTTGACAAGTAGTTCATTCATGATAAGCTATAAACATATTCCTCCTCCAAGGCTTAAATACCAAATCTTTAACTTTAGGTATATGGAAAATTGAGCAAACATAAGTAAATAATTTGGGAACCCACACTTACAATTTTTTAATATTGTTGATTTTTGGAAAGTCTTTTACATTTTTAAGTCTGTACCTATCGCATTCAACATTTGTTATGTCTGGTGCAAAAAAAATTAAGTCTTGAAATTTTGCTATTTTTATAGAAACATCTGAGAAGAACTAATTTATACCATTTCCTTTAACTTATGTTTGGGAACTATGGTATGAAGAAGACAAATTTTTTTTACCATGAAAATGAATGATCAAGCAGTCAGTGCTCCATCTTAAGAAACAAGCAAAACTTAAGTCATAGGAGGAAGTCACAAGAGAACATATGAAGAAATAGGTACAAGAAGAATGCCTTTGCATGCATCAGCATTCAAGGACTTATGTTGCCAGCAAAATAAAGAGAAGTTTACATGATTAAAAAAAATCGAAAGCCTGATTTAGAAGGATAGACAACCATGACTCCTAAGAACAGGAACCTGTGTAAGAGAATGGATTTTTTCTACTTTGCAACATAGATTTTCATTAACTGAATTCAAAATATTAGCAAAAGATATTGCAGAATACAGTATGTCCAAGGAATTAGATATCTTCACGACTCTTACTCTCTCAGAAGGTGTTGCTAAGAAGCAGGCTGGTGTGGATGGAGACAATACCTACATTCTGCATGACTGCAGAATTATTAAGAGTGAAATATTAAAAAATGGAACATGCAGGAGTTATTCTTGCAGTCTTTCTTAAAGAAATTTTCTTTACTCTCTCAAAGCACAGTTACTGTAAACACTGAGCTTACAAACATGCGTGCATCCTGACTAAAGTGAGTTAAAAATTCATCTGTAATTATGGAAGTATGGTTATATGCACTGGGAGTACCTGTGTTAGAAGACTTTCCTACTTAGACACAGGACAAACTACCATTATGGTCATTTGTTGGAAACAGCAAAAACATCAAAATTCTCTCAATAAATCTCTCTAATGTGTCCTGAAATAATTACCAAGAGATCAGGATTTGGGGTTCTGAGTTTTTTCTTACACAACAAAAACAACCAGTTTCTTACTGAGATTGAGCCCTTTCATGCCTCCTACCTTGTTTGACAAGAAAGAACTTTTGACTTTCAAAATCTCATATTGTTCTGATTTTATGGTTGGTTTTGGTTTGCCTTTTAGTTTTGTATTTTTTGGTTGTTTTGGTTTTATTTTTTTCCCAGATGGAGAGTTTATACACAGTTCCATCCTGATCTGAAAGAGGAATGAAACCTGACATCACCTATTTTTGAAGCTCAATTGTAAGGGCACTTTAAAAGGATAATGGGAAATTTCTGAATTATTGCTGTAGTTATTTTCTTAGAAAGAATATCAAACAGTAATTTGTCTTCCATATTGTAGAAATAAAATTTTTCCATGACAAAACATAATGCATGTCCTAAGTCTTCATATGTTATGTCAACTTAATGGCAAAACAGGAAAATGTGTATAGTTCTTCATTCCAAAATACAAGTGCATTAGGCATCTTTCCTTGTACTATTTACTTTAAAAAAAAAAAAAAAAAGAAAAAAAGACAATAAAAAAAACTAGGAGCTACTTTAGAGTTTGAGCTATGCTTTTCTTTATTCTTCTTTCTCAGTTTCTTTATGCTTTTAGCAGGGAAAGTGCTCAAAATTGCTTTGGAAAAATTGTCTCAATTATAGTTTCTCTTCACTTCCACAGTCATTTTACCAAAGCCTAGGGACCCAATGCAATTCTCATTAGAGCCAGCTGGAAGATTTCAACTGACTAAGCACTGGAAGGGGGTTTCTGTTTTCCAGATGAAAGTGAGCACCCTTTGCCAAGGTGTGCAACAGCTATTGCTTTTGGCCACGATACATACTGCCTCAACCCCAGTGGAACCTCCAAACCCTTAGCGGTCCTACCAGTGTGCCTTGATGGCCAAATTGTGTAGCTAATTCAAAACTTCAATTAACTGTTTTCAAAATAGAATTAAAACATTGTCTTTGAAAGAAACAGGTTTCCTGGTGAAAACAGTCTGTTTTCCTTTCTACCTTGCTTCCCCCAGCTCACCTTTCTCAGAGAAGAAAAAGTACAGTTTTCCAAGATATACTCATTAGAGGGACAGACACTACAAGATGTGTCTTTTTATAAAAAATGAAACAAAAAAGAAAACACTGAAGCAAAAAACAAAGCCTAAATGTTTTCAGAGCTCATTAAACACTAGTAAGTTTTTCACTCTTCTTAGATGGCAGGCCTATTGCTGCAGGAGTCCACTCATTAAAACTGTTTTACTCCTGCTATTTTTATTCTTCCAGGTCAGAAAGTCTGATATCCTACACTATGCACTTGAGAGGTAGTCCATGTGAAAGTAACCATCACAGCAAGACCTTGGCAAACAGAATCAAATTACCCACAAATCTGGCTGTTTTCTGTGGTTTCTTGAACATTTAGATACTGGGCATACTGCTGCATAGTGCATTCCATTGTTAGCTTCTGTATTCTTCTCCAGGACGAAGACAAATATTACACACTTGCCAAGATGTATCTGCTACTGCACAGATTGAAGGTCATCTCCCATTTCAAAATGTGAGGGCTGTAGGCTGTAATCAGTGATAGGTTATGACATCTGTAAAGTAAAAACTATTTAATGTATATAAAATAAATTACCTAAGTGTTTAACAAAAACACCTGGCCTTTAGGAAAGGCTAAGGTTCTGTATTGCACATCAACTGTTGATAGCACATGGACAAATGAATGTCGTATTAGTTAAGAAAGCCCTAGCTTTTTTCCTAAATTCTGGTGCTGTCTGGTGTTTTATCCCACACTATTCACTGGATTATAATACATACTTAAGTTACACTTGCAAGACTAAGGGACTTGATAGTACTAATATCTCATTATTATTCCTTTAAATAGCTGTGAGTCAAGTAATTTGCTGGAATAACTCCAGTGAGCTAGCAGACTTATGCCAGCAAAGAATTTGGCCTAATTAGTCTCTTATTCCTGCCATAGCTGACAGAACAAAGTAATCTGGGGTTTGATCACATCTGGAAGTAGATGTGGGAATTCGTTTGGGTTAAGAATTGAAACTATTCAGATGACAAAAGTTATGGAATGATATCACAGATTAAGTAAAAGAAGCTGTATTACCTAATAAAATTAATCTTCAATACTTTCTCACTCCTATCAACTGGAAAAGTTTCAATTTCAAATGACATTGCTATTCAGTAGATGGGAACACTTTGGAAAACATACGTATAAAGACAGTGACTGGACTCTTGGTGGTCCAGAATGTCAATAACTGAAAACAAAATAAAAAAACTATCTTGTTAAACAACTTGACGCATCAGGGTAATATGAGCAGCAAACATGTGAATGGAAGCTCCCTGTTAAAAAAAGAAAAAAAAAGAAAAAAGAAGAAAAGGGGAAAAACCTTTGAGTTCAATTTAACTTTTTTTTCACAACTTTCATTAATAGGTATATCTAGAGCTCTGATTAAGCCAGATTGGCTTCGTGACCTCATCTAGATATTTTAAAAAGTTAACACAGGTATACGTATCTGAAGATTAACAAATCTTCATTAACAAATTGATGTCCTGTCTCAAGAAGATGAAGGCTGGTTTTCCACGTAGGAAATATTCCTAGAAAGAATGCAGTCAGAAAACAAAGCATTACTCCCATACTGCATCTAAACCCCATTTTACTCGCTATTAGGAAGAAGCTCAATCAGGACAAAAGTGTAGGAATATGGAGTGGAGATTCTGAGATTAGGAAGGGAATATAGTCTATCAAGTAACAACCAAAAAAAGCCGTTTTATACTCTCTCCAATACAAGGAATGTTAACAGCCAAAATTTAAATGTCTATATATTTCTCACAATATAGTAAAATAACTGCATGATGTCATCAACACTGTCATTTCTTAAATACATATTTTTAAATTCAATAATAGACAGGAAAGTATAGATATATAAGTTTGAATTTGGCTACTGCAATAAAGTAAGGTTAACCTTAAAGCCCAGTTTAGATCAACAACATTTTTGCAAAACTAATTTCAACCCAGCTCAAAATCAAATTTAGTGATTATTGTGTTTGTGTGTTATTGTCTTTTACAATCTGCTTTTTGTGGTATTATGATGTCTCTCTCTACTTGGTTTCCAATGGATGTCTTGAAATAGATCACGAATTACCCTTCCCAGAGAGACTCTGACAAAGATGAGACCATGAAAAACTTGAAATTCCTTTTTAAAAATACTCTTGTGCCTCTGAAAAACTGACTGTCATTTTGTGCTACTGTTTCTTTTGATTTCTGGAAGGAAAGGAAGATGACTCAAGTAGTGCAGATGGTCCAGTTTTGTGTGTTTCTGGCTGTCAAAAATTTCTTTGGTCAGAGTCTGGGTTTTACAAATGGTTTGAAATTGGCCTTTATTTCAATTTTTTTTCCTTAGATAAATTTGCAGTGTTCTGCAGAGCCACATTCATATTGATGGCTGTCTCAGTAAGGTAGTATTTTTTTATTCCACTTCATATTATGAGCAAGTGAAAATTATTAAATTATTTTTTTGGTAAGGGGATTAATTTTTCTGAGTTTAACAAGCTGAAAAGGCTCACAAACGTAACAAGCAAGTAAGCCAGAGCTGCTGCTGTCAAAGGTACCACATGGTGATTTGTAGGGAGGAAGTCACCCGTCCTCTAGGAATCAGAAATCTGCCAGAAGTCATTCCCCCCAACAAAAACTGATTTTGTAAAGGAATATGGAAAAAACCCATTTATGCTTCAAGCACCTCTGCAGAGGTGACATTTTTAAAAATATTTCTATTCAAAGATGAGGAAAAATAATTCTGATTACGAATTTACAGGTTTACATGAGTTGATCTTTTTTCCTAGGCATGGTAAGTAAGTGGAGCAACCTGTTATACCTCTTAATTGTCTTGTGGGTTAATTGAGACCAAACACTCAAGAGAAAATCTACTACTTGGACTGCATTAGGGTCAGACACTATGTCTTTCAAATATCAGTTTCTTTATATTTGGGTCTTAATAATTCCTGAAAGAGAAATTCAGACTCTCAGATTTGATCAAGAAAATTACCTTTGTCTCGTTTACATTTTCCTTTAATGGTAAATTCCTGATAAAGTTTCTCTATTACCAAAAAACTGAACACAGTCTGTAAAGTGGCAGATACTGTTTTCTCTAACATAGCAGAGTAGAGTATAGTAGAGGTATAATTCTATCATGTCTCTATCTGATCATGATAACCAGGGAAGATATTAATATTAAAAGTTCTTCCCTACATGAACGTTTTTCATTCATTTATTCATTTAGAAACTTAGAAAAACAGTGTATAAAGAGTAGAAGGAAAGAAAATCAGAATCCAAGGCATTTAAAATGTCTTGTTTTAAAACATGATGATAAATGCACATCACATTTGTACTGAAGATTTTTATGTGAATAAGTTGGTATTTCTACAGCACTGAAATGAACCTCAGATCTTCATTTCACCTTGGTCCACTAACCAGAAATTGAAAGCTGCTTTTAGGTTAAGGATGATACTAAACAAGAGAAACTGCAATCCAAAATATCAAGGGCCTGCCTCAGGAAAGATCTCTGCATTAGCAAAGATGAATCATTTATGCAGAAAAGGATCATGGTTATTCTAAGACAAGTGAGAGGTAGATCCAATATGAAGAAAAGAGAAAAAAAAAAAAAGAACTATGCAGATAAGCAAGTCTGAAAGAGTTTAAAGAAGGGAAAGAACTATTTGACAGGCCAGTGAAATTCTTACCTCGGAATATCTAAGAAAATTCTTCATTTTTAAGAATGAATGAGATTTGTTTTACCATTTGTTCATATTTCCTTCTGTAATTTCCTTTCCAAGTTTGTAAGCAAGTTTTTAACATTTTCCTTCATTAGAATAAAACTTGCTTTCACTTCATGAAGTATGGTCATGAAGGTGACTGAAACCAAAAATACCTCTCAGGATGTCTTCAATCTAATAGAATTTTGGGGGTTTAATTAATTGTAGTAAGTTTTCCACCAACCTGCAAGAGTGTATTTGGCTGATAGTAGGGCAAAGAGTTCTCACTCATGGCAAATGTTATACCATGAAGAAAACAGGATGCAGTTGAAGACCTCATCTCAGCACAGACTCATACTTCTTTACATTCCTTCCAAAAAAGTAATATCCAAAGAAATTTTAACATAATATTTCCTGCTGTAGAAACACTCACCATCTGAAATAAATATGTAGTATACAGATTTGGTAAACATGAATTGTGAAACAGTGAGGACTGGATTTTCATCACTTAAATGCAAGTGTGTACCTAAGGTGAATAAATTTTAAGAATATTGTTCCTAGACAAATTATCTACTTAGATGAGGATTATTAAACTGACATTTCAGTTTATCAAAGACCAGATTGATGGTATCATTAGTATTTTTCCATACAACAACTTTGTCAAGAACAGCTTCCAGGAGAAAGAAATATAATCAAATACCAATGAATTACCCAGCAATCTTGGGGTTCACTGTTATTAGAGTTATGTAACAAGAGAAAGGATAATAGAGGAAGCAGACCACCCTCATAAGTAACACAGACTGTTGAAATAAATGTGCATAAACTTCAGCTGGAATTAGGTATAGTGCAGAAATCAACCTATTTCACAAAGACTTCTTGCCACAAACACTTTAAGATAAATTTTGAACTGTGAAGAAGTCAGCTTTGAGTTAAAAACATTCATGTCCACTATTTGTGTTGCAGTGAAAATTAGGCTCAGTCATCTAAATGGTCATCCAAACTCAAAATGAGCTATTGCTATACACGAGTGTTCTGTCTTCTGGAAGCTTGAATTACCATTTCCTCAAAATTATTATATTCTGTTCAATGAGTATTTGTTTTGTACTTTGAAGCATGGCATGTCTGTATTTAGATTGCATGCACTGCAGTTGTTTGAAAAGAATGGGGTCCCTTTTGGACTGAAGATAGAAATTTTGATAAAAAATGAGATTTTTGAATTATACAATAAAAATATTAACCATTTTCAGAACGGTGATTTAATTTTTTTAAATATCATGAGGCACTCATATTTTCATGGGTGAACAAAATAATCCTCTGCCAGCAACAAAAAAGTTGAACATTTTTGTTGATTCAAAATTGACTGCTGTTATAAAATATAATGTAATGAATAATTTCTTAGCAGTTTCAGTCTCTAAGAGACTGAAACCAAATCGTTCCACAGACTTCACTGAGGAGGATAGCCCATTCATAGGACTCAGGTCCTACTGGAAAAAGTATATTCCAGTAGAAATTTACTGCAAGGTGGAACTGTTTACAATCCAAGTGTTATATTTCCTGAGGTTTGTTTTCACTGCGATGTAAAGTAAACAGCTGATGGCAATTACACTAATAGTATTCCTCTTAAGATGTGGCTGAAAAACAGTTTGAATTGAGTCCTTTATTAAGTTTTGGTATGGTTCTCAACTTCAGAGCTAATGAGAAAGAATAGATACCATATAAAAGCTCACTAGCATAATACAGTTTTCACTTGTTATCATGGGGATTAGGTAACTGTGACATACACAAAATTTTTATATGAAATTAATAAAAGCACCATAATAAATGAAGGAAAAGATGTTTACAACAAATTTGCTGAAAAATCTTTTGTTTATTAAATTCTCTGTGTTGGTCCTGGAAGCTACTGAAAAATGCTTTGTTCATAAGATCATATCATACTTTACTACTGTAGTGGAGGAAATTTTTTTTTACCCCTTCCCAAAATGCATCAGCATTTTGCGTTGTCTTGTAGGTCACATTGATTTCTGACTTCGCCTTAAAATTCTGATTGCCAATGTTTTGAATAGCTAATTCAACAAAACAAAATAAACATGGGTCAAACCCAAAGAAAAGAGTTGAAGATACAACCTTCCACCTTGACTGAAGATATTTTTCTTCTCGTAAAATTATGGGTTTTGATCCTGTAGCTCAGATTTGGAATGTAACTGCCTGTATCCACCGATCTCTATTTTTGTGTATTTTTGAGTTAACTTAAGACTTTCAAGTTTACGGTTATTTTCCTGAAGCTTTTGACATACAATCTTTAATAGCTTAAGGACAAATAAGAAGAATAACTTAAGAAAGTTCAGGCTGCTTATTTTTCTTACAGATTTGTGTAATCTGCTTGTTTACAAGTATCCACAACCTCTGCCTTGACGGCTAAGTTTTGAATTTACCATAAGACCTAACTGGATATACACCTACAGTGCAAGTAGCGTACCGTACTTTATGTCATGCAGACATACAATGCCAATCTGAGGCTGAGTGACTGAGTCATGTCATATATGTCTATGATATCTGGAGTCATGCTCTCCCGAACAATGCACTTCTGCGCCTACACAGAGTAAAAATTAAGACGCATGTTGTTATAAGTTGTGTAAAGCTTATGTTGTCACTATGAACAATACACTATCACTGTGCTGTTGGAAATCAGAAAAAAAAGCCCTTTGTGTACTAAAGGCCACCTTCAGCCATGGAAGTAAGCAGAGAAAAAGGGCCTAAGTACTCCACAAACTTTCAGTACAGAATTGTTTTGTTAGAACAGAACTGACAACATGGGCAGGTGGTTACCTAATTGGCAAGGACTTAGTTACTGAAATTCAGAGAGTTGGCATTCATTTTTGTTTCACAGGGTGAAACCAAAACTTATTAATTTTTTAAGGAATTTTAGGGGAAACTACAAGCTCATTTCTCCCCAAAATAACCACTAGTATTTTCAAATAAACTACCATTACCCCAGCTGCTTATACTGTACTCCCAATAACACTTATAAAGTTTCTGGATTATTATTGCTTTTAATAATTGTTATGGATCACCATACAGTGAAAATGCCATCCATGTGCACAGATTTACAGATTCACAGAATATTTTGAGTTGGAAAGGATTAGTCAGGTTTGACCATAGAAAGGAAAACAGAATACTAAAAGCCATATAACTGGTTTGTGTTTACTGTACCGCTAAACTACCATCTCAGGATGAGGACAAAATGCAACAGGCTGATATGGTCCAGAAAATATAATTCAGAACAGAGATATTCTACCTATATTCTTGCAAAAGGAATGTAAAGAGCATTCCAATTCTGTAGAATTTTGTAATATGTTTATTTAGAGTGGTTAGTAATTCAGCAAAGTTGTAAATGGATGCTTGGACATCATGGACAATTAATAAGGAAGGCACAGTGAAGAAGTCTGAAGAAGTCTGAAGAACATGGGTTGTTATCTTTCACTCTCTTGCCCCACCTGAAGGTACCATTACATCTTGATGAGGGTGCGTGAACAAACCAGGTTTCCCTTCATAAAAAAGTCACACACAGTTTTAAGCTATAGGCGTGATGATAAGGTAAAAAAAAGATGTTACTAGTAAGGTGTTGCAGTCTGCCCTCTGATACTGAGTTCTGTATTTCCCACCCTTTTTCTTCCTTATATGTCCTCCCTTCCCACATGGCCCTGGCCACTCCCTCGGGTTTTCCCTATTGGTTCCTGTACCCCAACTCCGACCATGTACTGCCCCTGTGCCCAGAGATCACTGGGCCAGTGTGCTGTCCCTGCCCCTGGTCTCTGTAGAAAACCCCTGACCCTCTGCCATGGTGTGTCTTTGCACGATGTCTTTGCACATGAGGTCTTTCCCATGAGGTGTGTTGGTCTCTGGGAGGTCGTTGTCCTCTGGTGATCGTGTGAATAAACAACTCCCATGGTCACTATGCACAGACCCTTCTCGCCTCCTGTACCGCTGTCGTGTTGCGAATAGCAGACAAAACCACAGCTAGCCATTCAGCTCCCTGGCTGCTGCGAGCACAGTGACCAGAAGTTTGGGGCACTGAGGGGTTTACCCGGGCTGGGCAGAGATGCTCTCTGGTAAGGTCTGCTATACCTTCGCAGAAACTAACAACCACAACAGTAAGGGTATATTAGTAAGCCAGTGCTATGGCTCAAGACAACCTGTACCAAGCAGCCAGTGAGATCTCCCAGGGTTGATTTCACTGCAGTGCTTCCTCAATTTTAGAAACATGCATTAGCTCTGAAAAAGGTTAACTGAGTTAGGCCTTCTTGACAGATGTGTTCCATCTGGGCAGCCAGCTAAAACACAGTAGAGTTTGTGAAAAATGCGCATCAAATAAACTGCCAACTAATTGATTGAAATACTCATTGAGGAATATGATTCAGAAGTGATAGGCTCAAGGAAGATCCTGATAGAATTTGCTTTGGTCTTCCCATTCATTTGGAACTCCCTGGAGGTAGCATTTCTGCTGATGAATGACATGTACGATAGGAGCAAAACAAGAAGACTGTATTATTGGCTAGTTGCTCTCAGTTCATCTGCATGGGAATTAGAAGAATATGGCTGCTTACTCATATGAATAAAATTTGTGCAGACCAGACAGTGTATAAAGAGATTATCAATCTGCAGTCAAATTTATGTATAATGTGGGGTTTTTTTCCCTTTCACTTGTCTAATATATTTTTTTTCCCAAAGGCACTTCTGTAATTATAACAGTGGATGAAAGAGAGGCATAATAAGTGGTTGTGTTCCCATTGAATTGGTTAGAAAAGTTGAATATATTGACTGTATTAAGAGTGAGAGAGGGCACTAGTGAAAGGGGCAGGAAAAATTTTAAAAGTTATTATTCAAATTTAACTAAGCAAAATAAAATATAAATAATAAGAGGATTCTCACAGATGCTGCTTTTCCTGCGTCTTTTAGTAGTTCTAAACAAAATAGTGACATGGGAAGACCTTTAGAATTGCAGCATATTTGAAGGAGGAGAGTGGATCCCTGTTTCTCTGCAGGGTTCACCCACTCAAAACTAGTTATACTATCATAACTTAATTCCTATGTTCAGCACATTACCTCTTGATCAAAAATAAACTGATTAAAGGAAGAATTCATTGAAACTTTCTGTCAAGTCTCCCCTCTAAATTGCTTCCCTTCCTACTTTCTGTTCTTTAACTGTGAGACTTCACATAGTCTCAGGAATGTTGCTTTAAAGAGAGATTCCCAGTGCTAACTACTGCTGTTGCTCTGATGAGCCCTGGCTCTCTCTACTTCTGTTTTGAACATATTGAAGGATGGACATTCCACAATTTTTGAACTGGTTGTAGAATTTGTTTATAACCAACCAAAGAGTTGGTTACTCGCTGGGTTTGTTTTGGAAACTTCCAGTTCCAGGCCTCCTCATAAAAAAACCTGTCCAAACACTGAGTTTCAGCAGTACCATCTTTCTGGATAATGTAATGATGAATCATGAATAATTTTTTGTAAACACAGAAAGTCCTTCAGGAGAACCTATGACAAAACTAAAAAATTAGAGATATATGACCTCTTCCCACACACCAGCCTTATAAAATTTTACTTACATGGCACTTCATAACTATTATTTTGGAAAAAATGCTGATTCTTTTATTCAACAAGGTGCTTGTTCTGTAGTAATGTGTGTAATAAGCTCAGGCTTGCTGATAAGCAAATCCAAATTTGAAAGAAAACAAATTGCCTGCCCACGTGAATGAGAGCCAGCTCTGTGCATAACATAAATAGAATCAACTTTGCATTTTTTTGCTTATTTCTATGTGCTCTTTGAGGATGGTTTTTAATAAGGACAAGCCTCTTATTCAAAATTTACTTTGTTCCATCTATGAGGAATTTTACACACCAAGAACTAGGAAACGCCAAGTTAAGATATGCAGCATCTCTGTAACACTGAAGAAAGTGTTGAAAACTGAAGCTCAAAAATATTTGACAAGAAAAATTTGTGCAACATGTATTTTGACAAGATCTTTTAATTAAACTCCTCTTAAACATACTGAAGCAAAAGTTTTCCATTTGAAGCTTTTTTTTAATTTTATTTTTTCCTAAATAACAAGAGCTGCCTGTGGGCTCAACTTCTACTTTAACTAAAACCGATGATTACCACTGTTGGACATGAATGAAATGGATATGCCTTTCAGCTTGTTTAAAAAACAAATATCTACAGCCAGCAGCACTCAAGCTTATAGTGCGGTTAGCCATGCACAAACATCCAATATCTATCTCTTACTCATTGTGAACTATAGCGAGGTTTATTCAGAGATATTTATGCATGAATAATATGTAGCGTTCACCTTAGAAGAACTACAACTTTAAATGTTTTCCTTTGATTTGCACACAGCATGAGCCAGAGTTTCTTGGATGACACTTTGTTGCTGAAAAGTTACTGGAGTTCTGCTCTTGACCTTAATTTTTGTGCAATCAAGAGGATTTCTAAAATCATAGATGTGTCTTCTTCTAGCTCTATTTGTGTGAGTAAAGATGCTCTACTTGTAGTTGCTCATTACTCTTTTTTGATTTCCAGTTGAAAATACCATGTGAGTCCTAATCTGTTTCAGAAAATTGATCAAGATTAGCTCAAACCTCTTTCATTGGTGGGATAAATTATTAAATCTAACTTTACCTGCTAGGATCAAATGAGCTCATATAGTTTTTCCATTGATGAAAGGAGCAAGAATTGAAAGTACAAAGGATGGGCGCAAAACAGAATAATTATTTAAAAAGTGGATAATTGGCTTTGTTGGAAGAAGGCAAAGATTTTAGAGGGAAGTCACTGTGTAAACAGGGAGAAGCTCTTACCTGAAGTAGAACTGGAACAATCCATTATTTATCTTCACCTCCAAATCACCCAAGACTGCCTACCCCACCATCCTCCCCAGAGATATTCCAAGCTAAACCTTCACAGTTCCAGCCCACATAACACTCTACCTGTGCCTACAAAAGTATTTTGAATTCCAAAAAAGCTTGTAAAAAATAAAGTTGAAATGACCACCTCTATGTCTAAAAATAAAAAAAAGAAAAAACCATAAAATCAAATCAGCCTTAAACTGGCAATTTATACCATGAAAGTCTGGAAACCTTAAAATCCAATGAAATGAACACTCCTGACACCATAATAGACCAGATATTAGTTAAAGGTATTTGAGCACCTAACATCTATTAAGTCTATGCCTAATACACATTTATTGATGTCCCCAAATACTGTTAAAGACAATCTTTTTTTCAAGAGGATATATTACTTGCAAGCATGTATGTGGGCACATATGAGAAAGAGAAATGCAGAGACATATGCATTTCTTTCCAGCATAGCAAAAAAAGCATAAAAATATGTCAAATTTTTAACAATATACAGGGGAGTGTGAACTGGCATAGAATTAGTTTCTTGCATTAGTATGTGATACTAGAAATTTTAAGGATTAAAATACAATAAAAAGTAGTTTGTCTGAGAGTTCAAGGTTCACCAGTGAGATTGTCACATTCTTATATTCAAATTCTTCTTCAGTTTCCTCTGAAATGTCATTTTATAACCTTATGCCTTTTTTTTCCCTATCACATAAGCCCATGGGATCTAAATTGGCCTCAAATTAATGTATCCTTCCCCATGAGCTATGCTGTCAAGCAGATTGGGTGATACAGCTAATGGTTCTTTAGCAGATAGCTCTTCCATAATCCTAGCTACTTTAAGTCTCACTGTTACATTTTTTTTCCAAAATCATACAGGCCTTAAAGAAGCAGAATAAAAGACACACATGCTTGCACATACACATATCCCTTACACTCTGGTTTGTCAAAAGTGGATTGGCCCAAGTTCAAGAGCCATTCTTGAAGCAGAACCTCTTTTAATCACATTTCATACAGCTGAAGAGCCAATCCAAGCATATAAGTGAATGCTACCAGAGGTTTTTAATCCAGATAAAACTTCTTCAGAAAAAAAAAAAAGACTTGCTGAAATACAAAGGGAAAAGTACACCTCTGAAGTACAAGCTACCCTCATCAGAAGACAGATTTTTTTCTTTTATTCAGCTCCATATCCACTACTAAAATAGTCCCTTACTTCTGACATTGTCAAGGAGGCTTTGAGATGTAAGAATCAGTACTACTGCAGACTAAGTACCTACAACTGTCTGACTTGGTGAAGGTGCCTGAACTACTTCATTCATGTGTCTGGAAACTGAGACCATTGACGTGAGAATCAGGAGATAAAACTGGGAGGTTCAGGTTTCCCCAGTTATCAGAAAATTATCACCCAGAGAAATCAAAATTTTATAAATGATGGTTTCTTGCTCCTTGTAAATTCAATAGCCAGCAGCTAGATATTAAAATACATGGACAACTAGGTGTTTTGTCAGTGTACAAACAGAGACAACAAATTATGTTTTGTATTACAACACAATCCTTTTTTATTTACACGCACACACGCACACCCACACACACACACGAGGTCCATACTAATAAGCAGGCATGAATGCATCTATTGGGTATTTTGTTCTTCCCACCCTCCCTGAGGGGTCATTTCAGATTACAATCACAGTTTCCATAAACTGATACTAGGACGTGTTGACCTGATTTGAAAAGCACAGGACTGAAAGTCCTGTTCTTGCTGAAAAAATGCCAGTTATTTCCTGAAAAAAGATTTCTGTAAGTTCTGCAGGTGAGCCACAAGAAGCTTCAAGAGGAAGCGGGAATAGCATCAAGGACTTAAAAAGTTTTTTTGGAAGTACATGTACTTCAATAGACATCCACAGATTATTCCTAGAAGCCTCTGAAACAGCATCTCTTTGCACTCTGAAACAAAAATGCATCTTGAAGTTAGGATTAATCTTACACCTTCATAACTTTTGCCCATAATACAGTTCTATCTTCAGGCATAAAAGTCAGCAAGAATAATTTTTCTATACTATGAGCCTAGAGAAAAAGGTCCTAGAGAAAAACGTCCTTGCTATATTCAGGAGATTACAATAGTAAACATGAAGTTGCTACCATGAAGTTCTGTCTCAGTTCAGAGACAGGTTTTTGGAGAAAACACTCTGGAATGAACATTTCCTCTATAGAAAAGGGTTATGGCAATCCCTTCCTGCCCATACGAAATAAATTTTAGTGGATGAAAGAAACCGTTTATTTGACAAACAAGGTGCCTGCACAGCACGGGAGCAAATGAATAACTGTTGGATGTTGAACCATCAGAACTTTACCCTCCACACACACCCACACCCACCTGCAGCAGAACAAACAAACCCAAAATGCCAGGGGAAGGGGAGAAATCTCCACTGGCCATGTGCCAGAGAAAAACAAAATAGCAGACGGCTTTGTCTCAGGGGAGGGAAGAGGAGTCCACATAGCAACTTGGGGAAGAGAAAAATAGATGGGAAACTGGTGAAACACGGATGTTGTTGGCCTCCTCCTCATTGCAGACAGAGCTGGTGGTTTTCAGAGTCCTTGCTTTCGCTGGCTTGACTTCTCCCGAGGTCCAGGCCTGGGTGGAGGTTCTCCAGCAGCTCTCTGCAATGCGCTGACCATTTTCCCTGGGATTGTCTGATCTCGGGCTAAAAACCAAGTTGAATAGTTTCCAGAAGAAACAACACAAGCCACCGAAGAATTGCTACTGCAGTCCAGGCAAAAAATTTCTTGCCTAAGCTAACAAAAAGCAAGCTAGCTAAGCAACAACGTAGCCTCCGATCTGCATGGCAAGCTGAGCACACCAGAGTGAGAGTTTGAACAAAGCCAGTGCCAGAGTTCCCCTGGCTCCCACCCTCCCCCAGACTCACCTTAAAACTACAGGACTCATTTCTGGGCATAAAGCAGACGATCAAGAATAGAGTATCATCATAAAATCACCCTAAGACATCTTCAAACTAGATGGAGATTGCATTTACACAGATGAAAGATGAGTGATAGCAAGAAAAAAAAACAGTGATGCCAGATCATGACTTGCTTGTGTAAATGTAAATGTATAGAAGAATAGTACAATAGTACATTAAGAAAATTGATATAAATGTGAAGTTTAAGCACCTATAGATAAATTACAGCAGGTATAGAAAAAGGAAAGTTTGGTAGAAAAAAATGAAAAGAAGAACAGAGATAGCTCAAGTAGATCAGGTAAAGATTTTTATGGGCAACAGAGGAAACACTAGAATATTATCAGAGACAATGTGTTAAAAGAGGATGAGAGTGAAGAAATAATTTAGGGTAGGAAATAAGGAGAAAAATAAAAAGCAAGAAATATTTAAATATATATTACACTGACAGCTAAGTAGAAGAAGTCTGGAAGACAGGAATGTCAGACACTCCTGAGTTTGTAAAAATTTGAGTTGCAAAGTAAAGAGGAACTACTCTTTTCCCCAACTTGTTCACTTTTAGAAGCCACCACAGTTTTCAACTATCTCTTAAAGCCCCACTAGTGATTACACTTTCTAGTCTCTCACACTTTCTCTGTATTTGTTCCTTCAAAATTTTCTCAGTTGCCTCCATAAGTCTCCTTTCTGTGCCATACTGCAGAGGCCATAGGACAACCATAAATCAGGAAGTAGGAATTTAAATTAGATGTAGAAGGTGAAGGGAAGCCAATATAGAGATTTGAAGAGGAGCCATCCTATAAATGTGTGGCAACACTTGTCTGTTTTAAAAGTCAGCCTCCTGCTGTTCACATTTGTATTTAATTTGCAAACAGTAGGCGGAAATTTGGAACGTGTAGACTTTCAGTTCCTCCTGATGTGCTGCATGTTTTAGCTGAGGAAACACTTATCCAGACTGACAGAGTCTTCCTTTGCTGAAGGTCAAAAAAAGAGTGCTGAAGGAGATGCCAGTGAAAAACACAGATACTTTAGCCTATAGACTGATTCCAAGTGTTCAGCTCCAACTAGTTTTTCAGGAGCTATTTTTAATATGACTAGACCAACTGTAGCACTTACAAATCTCAAAAGCATGACATTTAGAATGTACTGAAGTACCATTTTGTACATTTCTATAAATGTTAATACAAGTTATTTTGTTATATAAAAGTTATTTTATTATATTGTGGATAATATTTGTTTTTACATGAATATTATTTAAACTGCTTTTCTCTTTTTCAACTTGTTTCTATTTTTCAGCATAGACATAAAAATCAGCTTCCATCCTCAGTTTTTCCTTGCAGTTATGTAAGTTTTCCTCCTCTACTCAACACAGCACAGGATTTTGAAACCATGGGTTTGTTGTTCTTACACACAATTATTCACTCCCAGCAAACTTCTCGTGCTGGGGAAAGGATAAACATCACTTGCATGAATGGTGTCTCTCCTATTAGTTAGCTATCCCAAGATAGTTCCACACTTTCCTTTCTCAAATCTTCTGATGTCAATAATCACTGAGACAATCAGTCCAAGAGCAAAAATCAAACTCAGGAAGTGTCTATATCTTGGTTGCTGGAAGGTAAGGCAGAGTAGGGGAAGTGTAGTGCCTGTGCCCAGGTTGTTTGTTACTCTCTTATGATACATTAGTATGATCTACAGACAAGAAACCACGGGCTAGTGAGGGCTACAATCTGTCCTGCTATAATTTCTAGAGTATACCATATGTTGTAACTTCATTAGCCTCCACTCACCTGAGTCTGAGAAGTCTAGACAGAATCTACTTTTCTAATAAAAACAAACAAGAGAGAAAAAATCTAAAAATAACAGTCTTCTAGACCTTTTTTTGCAATTATTAAAACCAAACCAAATAAACAAAAGCTCCCGCAAAACCTCAGTGATGACTTTCCTTTCATGTTAGGCAAAATTTAACAAATACACATCTAGCCAAGCAGAGTGACTTTGTAAACAGACATAACTGAATTCTAGCAACTTGTGTGTTGGACTCACAGCCCTACAGGAATCCCAGCACAGTGGAAGTCTGGAATACATTTATTAACTCTTCAAAAAATGTTTTTCTTTTGGACTGAGATTAGGCATTTTAAATTTAGCCCCAAAGTAATTGCTTTATGCTGTTACAAATGGCAGGGGGGAGTGGATGGGGAAGGAGTTGGGGGAAGGGCAGGGAGGGCTAGAACAGCTCTGGTAATTTTACTTGTAGAGTGACAGTGACTTATCTGCTCTGTCTTCACTGTGAAAGTGGTTGAAAATATTTAATGGCTAAAATACAAAATAGATTGGTTCTTGACAATACTTTTGAGTACGCTGTAACCAGTCCCTGCTATGAGAGATATGCACAATACATACATCCCAAAACTTTTTAGTAGGAAGTTTCAAAAAGCTGGAAGTTATCATCAGACTCCATGGTCTCATGTACTGATGTAGACAATGTCAGGATTTCCCAGGTCATCAGGAAACCAGACTAAATCAAGTCTGACTACTGTAGCATCACCTAAACACTTCAGGATACCAGTAAAATCATTCTCATCAGATTCCTATATCTGTGCTGAAGAGCAGACCCCAGGAAGCATAGAAGGCAGCTGGCTTTGCTTATATAGCACCCTATGGCCATACCATTTGGCAATAAATCAGGTACAAGGGAGAACTAACCTACATATTTTAGCTCTCCATCGGCTAAGGGACAGATGCTGTGCCCTCTTTCCTTTTCCAACCTCAAAATGAAGCATCACCTGAACACAAGTTCAAACCCTTTATAGATATGTCTTTCAGCTTCCACAATATGAAGATGTTTATTCTCTTCAGCATTTCCCTTTCTTCTATTATTACACCTGAAAATGGTATAAATGAGCCTGGTCCATACCTGCTAATAGTTTCTTCCCTGTATCTTTGGACTAAGTAACTGCCATCAAGTTTGATAGTTTTAGCATACTTATAAGCAGAATCTGAACTTCAATTAAAAAAACAGTGCTCTGAGGGGAAAAAAAGAAAGGACCACTGTGAAGCAAATTCTCTTTCCTCTTGAGTTCTTCATTTGGCACTGATAAGAGATTAAGCAGAGGTAAATTCTTGAATAAATAATGAATTTGTACATATATATATGGAACTGACATTTGGAAAAAGATAAAAATATTATTTCAGTATGAAGCCTATCATAAAGATGTTTCTAAAGGAAAATATGGGGTTGTAGCTTGTAATTAGGCACTAAGTTTACCAGAGAGCATCACAATTTCTTTTTGAGGGGCAGAGAGAAAGAGAAGTTTAGCATAAGAGGAATTTTTTTAAAATAGAAAGTACCTTTAAACTACATGCTACTGTAATGTAGTGTCCTCTAGAACACATATTCCATATTTGAAATGATTGTATAATATGAATGCCCATAGCCTACATTGCTCTTTATATTCATAGATCTCAAAGTGAGTTACAGAAGAGAAATATTCAAATTTCATGGCTGAAAAGTGCTGATGATTCAGTAATTACTTCAAAGTTTGTAAATTGCTGGCAAAATCAAGAAGAGTATTCTTATTCTTAATTCCAAACCAGTGTCCTACATATTAGAATATTTCTGCTTGTCCCCGGATTTTGTACACAAAAGGAACTCCTTAAACCTCTGCATCTTTCTCTAACTGTTAGGATTGCATTCTCAGCATTGTAATACCCGAGCAGATTTACATTATTTAGAAATACAGCAATCCTCCAGAAGATAGGTTTGAGACAATAATCCTATTCGTAGCCTGGGACACAGATTATTTACTTATCAAATTATCCAATGTGGAAAATCGATGACAAAAGTGGAACAATCTTTTTTTACTTGCAGTTCTTTGAAGTTACTTGTCTATCAGCAAACAGCTTCTTTCTTGGATATGTCTATTTGTTTCTCAGGTTCTTATTTTCTGTGTACTGAACAACTCTAGGTAAAACAACCATGAACAGGACTGCATCATGATTAGCAGCATATTGAAAATTACAGCATTGTCGTACCTTTGTTTAGATTAAACAAAAGCATGATCATACAGTACATCCTAAATAAATTTGACTTGAGCATTTCAGAGCTTTTACCCATAAACTCTTCATTTATCAAAATTATGTAAAGTATATTACAACGTCAGCAGTGCAGGTCATATGTCAAGATACTAAATCTCTCAGAAATACAGAGCAGTACATCTATCAACTCACATGTATTTTACTTTTATGATTTGATCTGTAGGATTTTAGACATAGAATGAGTAACAAACTTGAGTCCTCTTCAACAGCATCATAAAATTGTCCGAACAAAAACAAATAAATAAAAGGAAAAAAAAGTAATTATTAGTATGAAAATATTTGTTAAAAGGCTGTTGTGCTGACTTAACCTAGTAGGAGATCTGGCCATTTGGCAATATCCATCCATATTAACAGTGAATTCAACACTGGAGTGCACTTGACAGAGCTGGGATGGAGTTCATGCAAAGAAAGAGTAAATTAAGCATATACAAATATACTCTGGTAAATATGCACAGGGAAAAAAGTTGCATGCAAGAAATCCATACAACTCTGTCTAGAAACCTGGAGAACATCTATTAGGCAGGATGACTCAGATGAATCTTGAAAATAAACTCTGTGTTTACACACATTATTTTATGGGTACTTCAGAATGAATCAAGACTAAACTTTTTTCTAATATGGTCCAGACTATCAGGGTTCATAGGTCTTGTATATCTTCAAGA
Organism: Grantiella picta; assembly: GCA_013397955.1. Lineage (NCBI taxonomy): Eukaryota > Metazoa > Chordata > Aves > Passeriformes > Meliphagidae > Grantiella > Grantiella picta. Next base: position 132,606 of record VZRM01007023.1, read on the forward strand.
AATCATACACATGAAATACTAAAATATCAGCACTTTTTAGAGTGTGAAGCTAGTATTAAAAAAAAAAAAAAAAGGGATCAAATGCATGGTCAAGGATAAACAGTAACAAGAAACTATGGGCTAAAATTTTTATACTTTTTATGTAAAATTTTCCAAGATTTGCAAAGAGTGAAGGAAATATCTTTGTGATTATGTAATATCATCACACTGTGGACTGACATATGGAACACAGTTAAATTTTTTAAGGCTCTATGGTATCAGTCAGCACACACTGCATATTTTAAAATGAATGCCCAAAAAGTATGCCTACTTTTAATTAGTTTAACAGAAAAAGTGATAGTGGATGGATATATGACATTCTGCAGAATTGAATGTATTGACCTCCACAGATGACTATTTATCATCTATAGAATTTTCATCATCTTTTTCAGAGAAGAACATTGGTCTTTTGTAAATAAAATTAATTAAAAAAAAAAGAACTTCGGAGTGTTAATTTTCATCAGGACATTTAGAGACATTTTTTAACTTAATACACATTCTGTGACCTGAAATTTGACTTCCAAAACTATCTATGAAGTGTTCGTGGATTAAGCAGATATGACATTCATCAGCAGATCATGAGGGTTTTAATTAATTTTTCATAATAGACAACTTTAATAGTGAATGTTGAAAAAACATTTAGGAATAGAGTTTGGCTTCCATTTGCCTCTAATGGTCTAAGTTTACTTAGCTTCAATTCTTTTGAACTCAGTGATTTTTTTTTACCTAAATTCTCATGTAAAGTAAGGACCCTTCTTTGTCTGGAAATCAGAGGCAGATATGTATAAAACCGTATTAAATCTAAATATTTCTTTCTTTAGAAATACCATACCTAAACCCTCATTTGGTACATTCCACCATTCCACTACCAACATAATCCAAAGGGTTGTTTGCTTTGCTGCACTGGCTTCAAACCATTGAAACAACGAAAGTTATAGTGATGGAAAAATTACTAAATTCATCCAAAAGACTGAGGCAAAAAAATCAAGTACTTTTCCCAGGTTCTTAGAAATACATTATCGTAATAATGGAAACCCAGTCACAGGAAAGCTTCAGATAATGTGAAGATGAGACTCACCGAAAATAACCAGTTGGTAAGAAACTTCTCACCTTCTCCCATTTTTGCTCTTTCCACTTAGTATTTTCCTTCTCCTTTTCTTTTGTATTAATTCAAAGTTGATTATCACAATTGAGAGATGCAATAGAAAAGGGATCTTCAGAAGTCTGGAAATCTGATGCCATTCAGTGCAGGAAAGACTGATCATTTCTCCTTTAGCTACGAGTGTTACAACTTGCCACCAGTCTTTGACTAGTGTTTGTAGTCTTTTCTCATGAATGGAAATTCACATTTTGAGATTAAACAGTGTGCTTTCTGAGTTTAAATTAACCATTAAATTAAACTCGGTGTAGAAATTGACAGAACTTTGAAACACTATAAATTGCTGATATCTGATATTACCTTTCTCCAACATTCCAATCAAGGGGTTGCTGCAGCTACAGGAAAAAGACAACAAAAATTTTAGTATATTTCTATATACTGAGCTCAACAATATGTCTTTATCTCTCAAGATCCAGTAGTAACTTTTTCATTAGTTATGATCAGAGCTTAATGTCCATTTGGAGCATGTGTCTTATTCTAATAAAAGTTTGAGATTTTTTTTTTTCCCATAGAATCATAGAATGTTTTGGGTTGGAAGGTATTTTAAAGATCTAGTTCCATCATCCTCCCCTGCCATGGGCAGGGACAAGTTTCACTAGACCAGGTTCCTCAGAGCTCCATCCAAGCTGGGTTTGAATACTGTGAGTGATGGGGCATACACAGCTTCTCTGGGCAGCCTGTTCCATTCCCTCACCATCCTCAAATTAGAGATTTTCTCCCTAATATCTAATCTAAACCTACCCTCTTTCAGTTTGAAGCTATTGCCCCTTGTGCTATTACTACATACTCCTGTGGAAAGACCCTTTCCATCACTCTTGTAGGCTCCCTTCAGGTAATCTGTATTAGATGTCTGAGAATCAGTTATCCAATAAAAAAAAAATCCTAACCAGCATGTTTAAGTCCTTCCTAGAAGTAAAACCAGCCCAAATAGTTGGAAAAAACCCATGGAAAGTTATTTTTTTTAATATTTCTTTTTAGGAATAGGGTGCTTAAAATAACGAAATATTAATAATTTCTTATTGCAATGACTAAGGAAGAACTTAAATATTCACTTCCTTTGGACTTCACTGGACTTAGGAAATGGTAGTACATTTCTCCTACCAATCACAGCCATGTCTGCAGTTTCTCATGGTCACAGATATAAATATGTATAATACCTAAGACTACTGAGTCACATTTCCTATCAACAAGAGATTATAAACCAATAAAAAATGCAATCTAAATACCATCTCCATTCTACTGTTGTAAATGCTGTATCTTGTACAGCCAATAGTCAATAAAGAAAGCCAATATGAATTCTAAACAGTGTATTAACCACAATATTTACTCCAAATGCCCTTCTGACAGCTCTTAGCAAGGCAGTCAGGGGTTAAGGAGCTCTGGGATTTCCAAGCTAAATCCTGTTGGTTTTTAGTACATCCCTTACTGTATTCCTCTTGCTTTTCCCTGTGGCTGGCACAGATCTTTCCTGTGACAATTTTCTTGTGTTTTTTATAAACAAAGATAAAGTTTGGATGTTATTAAAACAGTTTCTCGAGATGTGTGCAGTTCGGGCCTGGCCAATAGGCTCAGGGGGAGGTTTCGGACTGACCAATCTGAGTGACCTTTGAAAAGTCTATATAAGTTGGGAAAATAAAAAAATAAAACTCTTTGATCCACACAACTTCTGGAGGGTCTTTTCTCTCTGCTAGCGGCTAGACAGCGACATTTCCCCATGTATTCTTCTCCTTCTTTTCCCCTTCTGAGAAATGTTGTTTAGAAGTTGGACATGAGATACTGATTCATCGATAATAAGAGCAAAGTTATCATAATGTTACCACAAAAGGACAGTCAAGAGCTGCCTCCTTTGATAAAGGACCTGCTATTTCCATTGAATTTAGCACATGGCTCTAATCTTGTGATCTGGAAACTTTCAGGAGCTCTGAGAACAATACTGGTTGAAAGCATCTGATTCGCCCTGAATTGAAAACACTAATATGGATTCAAGAACTTTGGAGGTATAATTCTGAATACATGACCCAGTCTGATAACGGTGTAATATCTAGCCCTTTTTCATTCTTTATATTTTGTTGCCCAAGGTCACACTCATACTCAAAATAGTCTGTAAGGACAGTGCATTAAATATTGTGAAGGAATAGTTTGAGAGGCCATAGAAGACAGATGTAACATCAAAGACTTTACTATATACACATGCTTTTGAAGTAGATATCTCCAGATAAAATTTAGCACTTAAGCATATGCAATTACTCCCTACATGATATAAATCTCCAGCATTTCCTTCCAAGGAAAATTCTTATGCATTTGATAAAACTTCTTAGGGCTGATAAACCAATATTTTAGGATAGTTGACAGATGAAGAAAGAAGAAGTAAAAATGAAAGCAAATTAGAAATTATCAAACACTTGCATCTCTTGGAGGGTCTTTATATGTCCTGAAAGGCCCATCTCCAGTGTGTGCCAGTGGAAACACCAAGTCCTTTTCCCTACCATGTGTGTTTGATGCACATACTCATGCTTGTGCCATGGAAATTATGGACTTAGACATGAGACATGTTCATATGGAAAGGAATGTTTTCATATGCATAATTAGGGGTTGTGACCCAGAAGACTAAGGGATATGTGGATGAAGGCTATTTTGATTCTACTCTTCTTTACTTACAGATATTTGGAAGTTCATCTTGAACATATAATTAGTTTTTTGATGTATAACCTCGTCTATCAATTTTACTATGTGCTATTCTAGGGAATGTGGCTTTTCTCATCTGTTTCTGATTTTATTGCACTCTCTGAGATGAAAGCTGAACAGCTAATTCCCTGACTTCCTTTGAATGTTGGCTTGAAAGATTTTTTCATTCTAACTATTTTGTCATTTACCCATATAATTCAACTTTAAAAAATAAAACCAACATGTGCTCTACTAGATATTGCTTTTCTTATTCCAAAAAGCCCTGATGTTTGCAAAAGGTACTGTAAATCAATAGCAATATTACTTGGAACTTAAATAGTGTTTATTTTGTTTAATGTGCTTCACAGTCATCCATCCCAATTAATTAATTATAATTACTGAGCCAATAAGAAAATGTCAATATTTTGTATTGAGGCAGAGTGAAATTTTTCTCACTCTATCAGAAACCACATTTCGAATAGTAACACCATGTATGGAAAGTTTATTCAGGAGATACCCATGGTCTGTGTTATCTCTGTACACTGCACAATGAAAACCTTGATGTATAACTTCAATATTGTCGTCATACCACAAAATGAATACCTGGGTTTTGTAACCTGCAATTTGAGTGCTAAAGACATCTGAGAACAATCAAGGATCACTCTGCTATATGTGCTTTAAGATGCATTAAAACTGTTGCATGATAGCCATAGTTCATTATTTGTTCTATATCACATTACCAGATTTTGCAGATGATTTCTTCTTCTGTTTTCCTCTATTCCAGATGGTTTTGTTTGTATTCTCCATTTATAGTTTTTCTTCCTACCCCAAGGAAAACTTTCCATTTCCAGTGGAAATGAAATACTGGAAATACCACAGGGAAGAAAGCATAATATTCTGGTTAATGCACAGGAGTAGGAGGCAAAAGATCTGGGTTCTATTCTCAGCACCAGCGCAAATCTAATATAATTTTAACACTTCATCTTCTACTCTTTCTGCCTTAATCTCCTTGCCAGTAAAAGAGGACAATAATCTTTTCATCCTAAAGTCCTCTATATTAGAATGATAAATTTTTTAATTGTTTTCGGGGTTGATTCTAGTTTAGGAATTAATTTCCAGCATAGATGGCAGCAGAAATTCACAGTGATGAATAGCCATCTATGTTTGCCAAACAAAAGAGAAAATCTCCATTTTGGTCTGATGGCAATATAGCACATTTCTCTGAGTAAAGCAAACCACATTACTGAATAAATTGTAGGTGGAAAATATTCCTATTTGGAAGACTTGTGACTAGTGAAAATTTTCCAAAATTGTTAATGCCTAGTCAACAGTATAAAACAGAACAAGTTTCAAGTGCTCTGAGTTTCTCAGAAGAGGAGCTATGCTTCTGATACGTTGGTTTCACTATAGTTTCCAGTGGAATGTGGCATCCCACAAATTTCTAAACTGATATTTAGAAATTATTAAATTTCTAATCCTCACTTGGATGGTGAGGACACTCTTCAGAAAAGAAAGGGGTAAGCCTCTGGGCCACCATCCTATGCCTATGTTCCTTGCCTGCTCAGGAGAGCTTTTTTTGTTTACTGTGTTTTGTGGGGGTTTTTTTGTGGTTTTTTTGTTTGTTTGTTTGTTTGTTTTTTGTTTTTTGGTTTTTTTTTTTGTTCAGTTTGAATTTTTTTTATAACTGTTGCCATTCACTTATTTCTTTTAAGGAAAAAATTATTGTATTTAGTGAGAAATCTTTCCATTCTGCTCTATTTTAATTCTAAAAAGTGCCTTAACCAGCTATTCAGTGATGTACTATTCAGAAAATTCCTCCATTCACCTAGTGTGACTGCATCCCTCTCCAGAAAACAAAAAAAGAACCAGGCACTCTAGGCACTGACTAACCAGCTCCTTTGCAGATTATGTTTTAAGTTACTTTCCAGCGCCTAAGGGACAAGACATGTTGAAAATAAATCTTCAGAAAACAGCTGGCTCCAGGTTTAACATTGTAATACCTCAAAGCGGTGCATGCCTGTTTTGAATGCACACTTACAGCACATTCCAGGCTAGGTTCATTTCAGTCCTGCACTACATGCCCATTTTAAGTATGTCCAGCATGTCAATTCACTAGCTTGCAGGCTTGCTGTGAGTAGTGATAGCGATTAATGCTGTCAAAGGAGCCCTGATCCCATCAAGTCTAGCCAAACAGATGACAGATCTACAACTAGGCCTGGAGGAAGGAAACTGAAAGCACCACATTTTGTGAGTGCATGCGTGTTTTCATAGTGTCCCACCCGCTGAGACAGACAGAATGTATTGAACGATTTGTACAACTTGATCCCTGCTTCAGAAAACCTTTCACACTCCAAAGGAGGCAATGATCACAACAGAAAGCAAATCCTGAATATAAAATATTATCACTATAAATTCCAGAGAGAGAGATTATTAAAATTTCCAGCTGTAGAAATGTAGCTATTAATCACTCCCAAATTAACCTTATGCCAGCTAAATTATTGTGAGTTCCCCTGTAAATTAAATAGTTATTAGTTCCACACTCTTGATATAGACATCAGGATTCTGGAAAAAAAAGGAAAATCCATTGCTTTCAATTTACAGAGGAGTTTGGAGGGAAAAATTCTTTTACTTGATTACAAACGGAAAGCCACTTCACAGTATAGTATCACAGTAATTGTAGCCATATATCATAACATGTCATAACTCTAGGACAAAGCTAAGCTGCCTTTCATCAGCAAAAAGCTAAGAATGCAGGCAGAGGAAGCGAAGTGGTGAGGTCACGGAATCTTTTCCCATATTCCACTAGAGAGCAGTATTCTTTTGTATAAAGCAGGTAGGTTATCATCTGCAAGGCAAGCTGAGGAGAATCTCTCTTGCTGAAAGAAGGTTCTGTGGTCATTTATAAGAACTTTGTGATAATTCTGTAGCACCAGATGTACAAAACTAATAGTAGAGGAAACATTCACAGCAATGGTTTCTTATCAGTACTGTTTGATGTGGGTAGTTTCATAATGCTTTTTTCTTGTGAGTTGTATATTTTTTTCTGAAAAGAAGAAAAAAGAAGGATTCAAATTGGTATCTAATGGACTCAGTTTTCAAGAAGAATGACCTCCTGTATATCTGCATTGAAGTAAGACTCTAACCGTCTGTCTAAAAATAGAGTTGAAAAAAATGTAAATGGTTATAATACAGAGAAATTTGAACATCTTTAATTCTACCAGACTTAATAATGAGTATGTGGTGGTAAACTATTTGGGGGGAATAGATGGAAATGAAAATCCCTGCTGCTACAAAAATCTAAAGAGGCACTTTAATGCTGCACTAAAAATATAGCACTAAAAATATAACCCTACAGGCAATTTGCTAATACCCACTTTAGAGATGACTTGGCAGTAGAAGACACAGAAAGAAGTCTCTGATTCAAAAATGCAGAATTTACAAGTGCTTTTGTTATATAAATGTCTTTCTATCCTTATGTCCTGATCACATGTAAACAGAAATCAGAAAACAAATAGTTTTAGACTGCCTTAGTTGCTTGATAAGCATAAAACTCCTGGGTAATCCATTTACTCTTCCCCTGAGAAGGAAATGAATATGTCTGTTAGGCAGCTGGGTTCAATTCTGTTTTCAGGGCAAAGGTTTGTTTCTGGTGCCAATCAGCAACTGAAGTGTTTGTCCCTGTTTAGGGATCAGAGCACCATTTTAATCCAATTATGCTCAGGAGTTCTCCCCCCCCCACCCCTGCATGCAATTACTGCTTTTAGTTTTACACCATCTTGAACTCTACTCACATCCAACAAACATGTTGGGCTGGGGGCAGAGTGGGAGAGAAAAAAAGCTGGTATGATATGACAGCAAAAGCAAACTCACTTTGGAGCAAAGGTAACACTAAAATGTGTATGTTTTGTGCATTTTAATGCAAGCAGCTCTGTGTTTTTTCACTCAGGTTTGGCATATTGATTTATATGCTCTGTGATTTTGTAGTGGTTGTAGATGGTAACAAGCTAGATTTCTTTCCACAAACATCCCAAGCTCCCACAGAGAAAACAAAATAACACAAGACTGAAAGGGTAAGTAAAAGATCAGGTTTAAATGTATGATAATAGGTAACTTAGGTATTTGAGCAAAGCCAGGTGTGTTGCAGAAGCAAAGCCACCATCTCCCCCAGTACCTACCAGCCTGCCAGATGGTTAGGTCAGGACTCTTCAGTTCCAGTCACTTAACAGCACTCACTAAAACCACTTGTCTGATTCACTAGGCCTCTCCATCATCCATGCAGTCCCCCCAGGTATGATAATTTTCCACCACATGTGGAAAGCTCTTAGCAAGTTCCTGAACTTCTCATGAATTCTCTCCTTAAATGGACTCTGATACCATCAAGACTGTGCAAAGAAACTCAGACTCAAAGCAAACAATGAATTCACGAAACAAAGGATTAAAACTTGTATGAGCATTTGGAGTAATGGATAACAATTTAAAATGTACATCTATGAGGCACAGTTCCCTTTGAAAACATGTTTACATGAGAATAACACTGGAAAAGTAAAAATCAAGGAAAAAAGAAAATATGTATAAAAGCTAGTTTTTGTGATCAATTTTTTCCAGTATTCAGCCTCTATGGTTCTAGCATGAGCTTAGGAGACTTGTACATAAATGCACCAATATGGAGCCACTTATATGGCAGCTTTATGCCTCCACCTCCATAAATGAAAGTTGGACCTTTGATATTCCTCATTGCATACTATTGAAGTTTTAATTTGCCTCTTAAACAAAGGATGAATTAAAATTATTTTCCTCTTACTATTTCTGCTAAACTACTTTGCTGCCCTGTGCTCTCTCTCACAGGATCCTTCTGGACAAAATGCCCAGCTCACAGCTGGACAAACACATCCTGTGATGGGTGAGCAGCTGGCTCAGAGGTCAGGCACAAAGAGTTACAGTGAACGGGGTGACATCAGCCTGAGCACCTGTCCCTGGTGGGGTTCCACAGGGCTCCATCCTCGGCCCTGTGCTCTTCAACAGCTCCATAAATGACTTGGACACAGGACTGGAAGGGACACTGAGCAAGTTCACAGATGATACAAAACTGGGAGGAGCTGCTGACTCCCTCAAGAGCAGGGAGGCCCTGCAGAGAGACCCCAACAAACCAGGGGTCTGGGCAAACACCAACCTTATGAAGTTCAACAGGGGAAAGTGCTGGATTCTTCACCTGGGATGGGCAACCCTGGATGACAGACAGACTGGGGAATGAGATGCTGGAAAGCAGTGCCATGGAAAGGGACCTGGGGATGCTGGTCAGTGACAAGTTGAACATGAGTCANAGGGTGAGAGGTGGGGCAGGTACTGATCTCTTCTCTATGGTGACCAGTGACAGGACTTGAGGGAATGGCCTGAGTTGTGTCAGGGGACGTTTAGGTCGGATATTAGGAAAAAGTTCTTCTCCCAGAGGGTGTTTGGGCTCCCCACGGAAGCAGTCACAGCACCAGCCTGACAAAGCTCAAGAAGCATTTGGACAATGTTCTTGGGCACATGGTCGACTCCTGTGGATGGTGCTGTGCAGGACCAGGAGTTGGACTCAGTGGTCCTCATGAGTCCCTTCCAACTCAGTGTATTCTGTGATCCTCTGATTTAAAATTACTCATGTATTTTAAAATAAATATATTTTAAAGTAACCTAATTTTTTACACTCCTGCAATGGGAGTTCTCAATAAGCATAATATCTGTACAAAGAAGTGAAAAAATACTGGTGCCCAGTAGGCAAATGTAACAGCATAAGAATGAGACACGTAGGTGCTATCCAAGGTACAAAACGCTCCAGACACTTCTATCAGGAATTTTTGCCTTTAATAGGATTCAAATTAATGACAGTCAGCATTATTAGGAGTAAGGCACAGCTTTAGAGTCAGAGCATCAGAAGGAAATAATATAAACATCAAAGGGGCAAATACCTCTTAGAGAAAAAATACCATCTGACATGGAATAAAATGTGAATGAATGCCTCAGATTTTAATAGACAATGATGTCCAGCTGGAAGAGACTTGCCCTCAATGGGCCATGACTGGACTGATGTGAAGTTCTTGGTCACAAGCTCAGTCAGATTAAAGGGGAAGCTGGAGAAGGCTGTCCTGATGAGCAGACAGCCGAGCACACCAAAAACGTTAACAGCAAAAGAAGGCAGGATTTACCAGTGGGAGCCTTTATCAGTCCATATATAGATAGGACCAGATCAACTACTGCAATCTCTGTCTACAGAAGTATGCAGAACTTCACAGGATTCTGTGTGAGCTTTTTAGTTTTCTATTTGCATTACAGAATGAGAACTTCAGGTGATGGATTATATAAGAATATTGTCATCTGCTCACAGAGATTATCCTGCTTGGTAGAAGTTAATTCAACTCTAAAGTTTTATGACATATAACTATGTTAATAATAAAGTATTAGAACAAAATTTTCCATTGTGTTGGGGTCTGGCCTGTCTTAACAGCTGGTCTGCCTTAACAAACCTATGAAGGTCTTTGAAGACAGATAAGAGGAAGTATTTTGCTGATACTGCAAGACAGCAAGCAGCTGGCCAGAGAAAACCGGATCTTGCCCAAAAGTAGAAGATGGCTTGTTGGCCAAAGAAAACAGGAAATATTGCCCAAAGCAGGGAATTCCTTGCTGGTCAAGGAATATAGGAAATATTGCCCAAATTAGTAAATCTGCATATACCAATCATATAGTGCATGCTTAGTTTTTTTTATTACCTATAGCCAATTGTATACTCTCATAATACGTGTACAAACCATATGTAGAGTTCCGTGTCGTGTGTACGGAAGGTAAAAAGCTTTAAAAGAAGCACTGCTGAAGAATAAAGTTGGACGACTTTCTGCATCACATTGGTGTTATGTCGTTCCCATCTTGCATGGATTTATTGAACCCTGACACCATTGCACCAGTTAACAAATGGGGATTCAGTCAATACACTGAATAATTTCTTTCGTGAGGCAATGGACAGATTTTATCCTGTGCAGGTGTATCTCTTATTGTCCTTTGTTTTACAAGGAAAAATCCAGCTTCTTTTGTATTCTTGGGTCATGTGTATTTATAGCTGTCTGGTAGACAGAAAGAAAAAAAAATTAGCAAGCAGCTGACAGAGAATAGAAACTAACTGAACAGTAATACCAAGATCTTGTTGGAACAGCATCTTATCTTGCTTGGTAAGTAGCAAGTCTCAAAAAATTCAGATTAAGGAAGGCAAAAAGAGCAACATTCTTATTGGTTTCAGAAAATAAAACATAAATTCAAAATACATAAATGATCACTTAGCAATGGAATCGTCCTTTTTCTGCAGATGGTACAAGGGCCAAGATTACAAAGTAGTCATGAAAATGAGACGAGAAAGGAAGGATGATAGCCAGTCAAATAGTTAACAACTCACCATTTAAAGGATTCTCTTGTTTTTCAGAGTTTATATTAAAATTTCTGGTTCCAGGATCTTTCATTCCATACTTCTCAATGGTGTATAATTCTGCTGTATAATAATCTGTTCGGCTGCAACAGCTACAGGGCAGCATTCAGACTACAACTGATTCAAGGGTGGCTAATTTTGCAATTCAGGCAAATGATCTTGATTTAAATTTTATAGGATCATCACTTTTGTTACCCTTTTAAATCTAATTACACAAATGAAGTGACCATGCCTCCTGTCCCTATTAAATGATTTCTTAATGTTTATTTTAGCAAGCCAGCAAAATTAATTTGGAACATGCAAAAATTTTGTGCAGGAGAGAAATTTATACTGGACAGATGAAAGGAAGGTAGTGGCAACATGCAAAGCAGATTTGTCACTGAAATGAGTTTTTGAGAAAAGCATAATCTAAAGTGATCTTTTGTATCTGAGTAAAACTTTGGTTAAAATGCATTTTTAAAATTGAAACACCTATCAGGGTTCATGCATTTGTGTGAGGACTGCAATGAGCATGAAACACTGTTATTCTGTTTTGCTGTCATTTGCTAATTTACTATTGAAACATTTGGGAAAAGATACAACTAATAAATCCTCTTTGCTGTCCAGTGTGGGAAAAGTGTAACTAGTTTTTATAGCTCTGTGTTTACTGTGCATGTTACAATACTAAATTTCTAGTAAGTTACCTGTAAGGACAAGACGTGAATCCAAGCCTTGGCTTTGATCAAGAAGAAAACTCAGAAATATTTGCACAGCATATCCTCTCAGTTAACTGAAACATTTTGGTTTCTGTGTGATAAATACTCCTCAAGAAAATCTCTTTAACATTTGCTTTTTCATAGGTTCCTCTTCTTCATTCCTTCACTTCACCCTATCCTTTGCTGTGTAACTTTGTGGCATCATGCGTACTGCAGAAAAATAGAACAATTAGATGAATTAAACAAGCAAATGAATAAAAAATGTAAAGAGGATTACAACTTTACTTAACTAATCTTGTTTAGAATATTTTTAGCACAAAACACTACACTTTTGTATTGAAGAATTCAATGCAGGTATTGGAGTGGAAAGCTGAGGTGAGAAAACAACTTTAATTTGACTTAGTGTTTGGCAAAAAAACAAACCCAAAACCTAAAAACACACCCAAAAAATCACATAATGACAGCAACAACATTAATTTTATCCCTACCCTTATCTTCCCTCCACCTCTTATATTACATTTGCATAGACAGATCTCAGAAAAGATCACTAAGCCATCATATATGTTTGCACTTCCTTTTGAATCTTGTACATATTTTTGGTTAGTTTTAAATGTGCCTGCCACACTATCCTTAACAGCTTCACTGGCCTGGAGATGGAAGAAGCGTATTAGGAGAAAGAAACATATAAACCAGCCATAGTGAAACTCTCTGCTACACGAACAGATAGTCATGGTCACAGCTGGATTCAAGTCTTTGTCTTGAGCAAGTAAGGCTGGTCTTATCTCCTTAACAAAAGGCATTGCCTACAAATTTGAGCTGTTGACCAAAATAAGGAACACATGGGATAAATAACAAGAAAGGTACATTGCAGGAGGATCTCAGAGGGAAACAAAACTTCAAATAGAGCTGTGAGCAAAGCAGCAAGATACATCCAGAGCCTGAGAGACTTTTACAAAGCTTTTTTCTTTTATGGCTCTATTGCATGATATATTCAGAGACCCATTCAAATAAAACATGTTGTTGGGATTTTTGGATGTAGTTCAGAGCTTTTTATTTTATTAGTTTATTTTATTCCTTTTACTTCTGCAGAAGCATATTCTACAACATGTTTGAGAGCCAGAAGTATAGCTTTCTTGTGAGAGTTGTATAAAAACTTGGTGGTACTTGTTGGAAAACACCACATCCTGGGTCCGACTGTTCAGTGAATATTGACAATAGAGGAGGACACTTCAAACAGATAAAATTGTGTTACCGCTTTTAAACTTATCCATGGGAATATGCTCATCTGGAGCAATTGTTGCAGACGCAAAATCAGATACATGTCCCTTTCAGGACAAAATTACTGCTACAAGAGGACAGCTCTGAAAAAAATACATTTGAAAAGCCTGAAGAATGATTTCAAATAAAACAAATTTGCAGGCGCTTTTTTTTTTCTTTTTTCTTTTCCTTAAGGGAAAAAAATAAAATATTCTTGAAAATACTGTAAAACTCTTCTAGTTGAATACATTTTTTTCATTTCTGGCTTCTATTATTGACAACAAAAAGAGATTAACAAATGTGGATGCTATACACATTGTTTTTCTACAGCTTTCTAAACTAAATACTATAGCTTTCTAAAACTAGAAGTTGTCAAAAAAACCATATTTTCTTCTATATACAAACCCATACATTCTAAATGTTCATTAGTTGTATTAGTTATGTAGGGAATTAATTCCTTTTTCTTCTTATTATTTTTCAATCTGAAATAAATTTTAATTTTAGGAGGAAAATTCAGGGTCTCTTATAGGTATAATAGTTTTCTTGTGTGACAGATTTTTTACTAAGAAAAGATGTATTTCTAAAAGTAATAACATGCATTTTCATTAATAAAATAACAAAAAGAACAAAATTTTAAAAAATAGGTTTTTTCAAAATCTATAATATATATCTAATTAAGCAAATGACCTTTGAGAAACTTTTAATCACCACTTTTTTTGTTTTCTTTTTTTTATATAATTTTTTCCTATTAGTAAACCTACCATTGCATCAAGCTCTTCTTACTGTTGAAATTCATTATTGAGTAAATCTAGATCAGGGTAAAAAAAAATTAAACCCATAAACATCATATTTCCTTCCTGTTCAATGATCATATACAGCATAAAAGAAAGTACAAAAAATACAGAGAAATGGGCCTCAATGGTTCAAGGCATAAACAGAATGGAGTGAAGATGGCCACATTTACTGCAATCAGAAGTGGATTGAACTGCAAAAAAACATTTTTTCTCCAGCCATCCCAAAATGCATCAAGCAATTATTACGTGGCAACCATATGTTATAATCTGGGATTCAGCTATCAAACTTAACAGAAATACTTGACCATCTATAAAACACTGAGCTATTTAATTTATTTTGAATAATAAGAGCACTGAAAGAATTTACACTAGCAGATTCTAAGAAATTATTCAAGAAATTCAGTCATAGTAAGGTAAAATTGTACCAAAGAGAAAACAGATCTACAGAAATGTTGTGGGTTAAACAGCTTAGTAGGTAAAGTAAAAGCTGTGCACACAATTAAAGGAAATCAAGGAATTAATGCACCACTTCTCATGTGCAGACATGTACAAGGCCCAAAAAATCTTGCTCAACGAGACTTTTAAAAGGGCTTACAGTTGTCCAGGTACTCTGAATTATATGCACAGGAGAAATACTGACAAAATATTCTCAAGAGGTCAAAACAACATAAAACCCCCTCACTGACAACTTCAGAAAATCAGGTAACTTTGGCAAAAGGTTTAGACCAGCATTCAATCAACATAAAACACTTCTAAAGACATTAACTTAGCCCATTCAACTTAGTAAACTCTAAGCCCATTCAATTTTAAATTTTTCAAAAATTTGGACAAGAGGGAATCAGAAAAAGACAAAAGACAATGGGAGAAAGATGGAAAAGATATAGGAAAGTGCCATTGTAACTACCGCTCCTGGTTCCAGTGGTCAGCTGACAGAATTTCCAAGAGGAGGCAGGGTCAGGACAGGTGCTTGCCGCAGCCTTTGGTTGGAATGCCCTTTGGCTTTCCTGGCCCTTCCCCCAGCTGGGCCTTGCGGTCATTTGGCCCTGCGAGGCCAGGCTGGGGCTCCAGGGTGGCTGTGCAGCGCTGCCTGCGCTGGGCCAGGGACTGAGAGCCACCGCGGGGTGACACAGCCGGGCTGGGGCTGCCAAAGGGGCAGCGGCAGGGCAGGGGCAGGGCTGAGCCTCGGCAGGGCTCACTGACTGACTGACTGACACTGACTGACTGACACAGACAGACAGATAGATATGCAGACAGACAGACTGACTGACACGGACAGACACACAGACACACACACACACACACCCAGACTGACTGACTGACACACAGACACATACAGGCACACACAGACACACAAACAGACACACAGACACAGACACACACACACACATATGGAATGTTTCCAGCCAGTAATCTTTCAAGTCTGTCCCAGCAGGTGTTCAGCCATCTCCAGGAAAGCAAGTCTCCATCATGCCTAATGGTGACTTCGGAAGAAAAATGCCATCCCAAATGTCCCCCGTCACCCCTTTCCTTCAGTTTTGACTGCCACATGACATGGCCATGGTGAACCCAAACAACTAATCATCTGTCTCAGCTGTGTTCCCTCCCAACTTGTGCACCTCCAGCCCATTTATCAGCAGGGCAGAATGAGGAGCACAAAAGGCCTTGGTGCTGGGCAAGCACGGCTCTGATATAATTATAATATCCCTGAGTTAACCACAAATATGGAACATAGCTCCAGGTGCTCTGCTCTGAGGAAAATCAACTAAATCAACACAAAACTGCACAGCTGAGGTTCCTCAAAACAGGTTTCGACAAATGTATTTTATTCTTTACCTATGACAGCTGTATTGAATAAACTTATAAAATTATATTTATTTTTCTGGTTTTATTTATAATTTTAGGTATTTCTATTAAACACCTTTAGGTACTAAATAATGGGGAAAAAAACTGCATAAGAGGGAGAGTAAACCAAACAATTATTTTGGTAAAAATCATAACATAACTATGCATTTGTGGTATTTTCCTCTCTTCTCTGATGCTATGGATGGAAATTATCTGGATTTGGCTCTGTATATAGACCACTGTTGAAGTTCTACAAACAGGGTGTTTGAGATTCTTGCTACTAAAAGCAAAGATGAAAGTGAAAATGTATACATGAGTGCACACATGCAAAATATTTGCCTTTATTTACTTTTCATGACATTTATTATACTAAATGTAATTAGCCAATGAATATTACAACTATTTCCAGTTGTGATTAGAATTGAGATAGATTAAAGATACTTGATCCTACAAGAGTATTTTACATATGTAGCGCTTCAATTGAGCTCTTTTCAGGACTTAGACAAAACTATGTGCCAGAAAATTTATTTATATCATAGTATCAATATTAGTTAATCTCATAAAATCTATACATTCACAGCCAAATTGATTCTTAAACTGATCATTTGTATATGAAGTCATTAAAACAAGCAGGACAACTTGTGTTTCCACAAACACGTCACTACGTAAAAGTTCATAAGATCATGCATATACTTTTGCACGTCTACAATATTCCTGGAAGCTATTTCAAAGAGTACTCAACAAAGGAATTTTTTCATACATTGGTATTTCCAGAACCAGACAAGGGGTTCACACCATTTAGCAGCATATGTCTTTAAATACTATTGCATTTCTATCACATGCATGCTTCCAATCTGTGAAATGTTCTTCATATTAACATTGCTTACCTAAAACTATAGCAAACAATATGAATATTCTTATCAGAACACATTTTTATATATTTATTTTGTGTAAACATGCACACACATCCTCCTAAAAGTGTATTTGGTTTGAAAGCTGTCATCTCATTGTGACTATGTAGGACTTTAGCAGCTACTCAGAAGAGATAGAGGTATGTTATTATTTCAGCACTGGTTTGCATATTCATTCAACTTGACCAACCTCTTTGCCACCTATGATATGTAAGAGTGAGAAGACCTAACATTTCAATTAGATCCTATAGAGTGTTATGTTTTATGTTGGGGTGTTTTTGTGGGTTTGTTTCATTGGTTTTTTATTTTAAATTTTGGTTGCTATGACGCTTTTTAAAAAATCACACAAAAATATATTAAAAATATCAAACAATTAAAATAACCCTCTAATAATTTTCAACGTTAACTTTACCTTGTAAATTATTGCCATTTTTATGCAGGTCTCTCAATTCCAAGCACAATGGGAGATCTGCCTAGCTCAGCTAACCTAGGATATATGCAATTAGCTAAGACACAGAGTGATACTCGTGCTGAGTAGCCAATTTACTTCTCCTGTTGTGTTAATAATCCTCATATAATTATAAAGTAGTGAGTCATGGTAGTTCTACTTCAATGCATGGAGAATACCAGTTGCCTGCTTAATGTACTATTACCATGAAGCAAATTCCAGAGATTTATAACCTTGTTTACTACTTTCCCATCCCACACAATAATTGAAAAGGATTCAATTCTTCAATGAAAATAAAATACACAATAGTAATACAGATTTTATTTGTTACCAAGGTAACAAATATTCCCTTTACAATAACTTCAAATATTTTTTTCTTGTATGGAATTTATATTACAGATTTTAATAAGTATGGCTGTAAATCAGGTACCTTTGGCATGATGGCCTCAACATGAACTTTTTAAAGCTAAGGTTCTTCAGTAAGGAGCTACACAACTTGTCCATGGTAATGAAATTGTGTCAGAGAACACATAAACTGCCGGAACACTTTCTTTTTTTCATATACTATACCTAATCATTGCCTGTTGAAGTAAGTAGTATTCTTTCTACAGAGTGGTAAGGTGCTGGGGTCTCAGAATTTTCTGCGAAACTCTTGAAATATCTGGAATAAGGCAGACCAGTGTCCCAATCAATCATGGATTTTAAAAGCCACTAGTACCCTGTACCTAAAGCTGATGAGAAAGTCAGTAGAATTATTAAGATTTACATGCTTTTCAGAAATATTTTAGAAATAAGTGACTGGCACTTTCCAACAGAACAATGTGCTTTGGTGCAAACAGTTTAATATAGTTCCAATCAGTATTTTATTTTTTAAAATCTAATGATTATATTAATAATTCCAAATACTAAGGGAAAAAATTAAAAAGCAAAACAGTGATGATGATGTTGATGATGATGATGATAATAATAATAATGGCTTTATAATATTTTCTCGGAACCAGCCTTTATGCCAGGCTCCAACTGAGGAGGCCACTAGCTCAGAGATCTAGAAATCCAAAGCATAGATGCCAAAATTTGTCAGTAGCCTTTGTTGGCTGGGTGTTTTAAGTCAGTCTCTGGATGCAGGTGAAGGATGTGTACCAGCTCAGTGTTTAACTGGAATATAATGTAGCTTTTCCAAGTCTAGAAGAACAAGTAACTTGGAAATTTATTTTTTTCCTACATTATATTTAGTCTGTTTTTCCTCTGTTGTGCAATTTCATAGAAACTAACTACCTAGCTACTATCTCACTATTTAGCATGTCAAGTATATGAATATGAGTTTTTTCCTAGGTATGTCCCTGCATCAACAGGGAACTGGACAAAATGACTTCCAGATGTCCCTTCCAGTCTTACCCAGTCTGTGTGATTCTGTGATTTGGCATTAATTTCAAGACAAACATAAGTGTAGACAAAACAATCTAGAGATACTCTCTTGTATAGCAATGGATATTACTACAGAACTAAATTTATTTTAATGAGTTACCAAATCACTACATACTAGCTTTAAGTACTTTTATCTGATACCAAAGTTAAAAGTTTTAAGGAATTCCCCACACCAAAGCAACACATCAAAGTGGCCTATAGAGAGAAACCCATTTCAAAAGAGACATGGTTTCTAACAAAATGATGAGAGTGTTTGCAGGGATAGTTTATGATTCAAATTAAGCATTTCAAAGGAATTCAGAGTGGGCAGTCAAGCCTTCAAAGCTGTCTAGAGGTAACAACTGAAGATTTCCATTTCAAAGACAGTATACATCAGGGTCAGAATGGACCTACACATACAGGACTAGTTGCAGTTTAAAAGTCAGTGAGCAGTTTACATAAATTTAAGCAAAGCTATTAATATAATCCCATAGCTCTAATTCTTTGCAATCCTGCACTTTTTCCTGAAAGACTAAAGACCTCCAGATTTTACTGCACACACAATTACATAATTAAAACATGTTTAAGATAGTAAAAGAGGTGTCAAAAGCCAAATATTCAAATGATAACAAATCTTATATTTGTGATTGCCTATTAAAGCTTAATAGAACACAAATTCTGTAAACAAAGACTTGGACATCCATGGAACATACAGAGAAGCAAAGTAACAAAACAAAGTCACAAAGACCTTTGTTAGGCAATGTCAGTTTTTTCTAACATCTGAGGGCTTCTGTAATCTAAATGCCAATCACTTAATATAGTTATTTTCCTTGCATTTTCCTCCTTAACAAAAAAGGAAAACTGCAGAAAGAACTCACTGCAGGACAGTGGGATCTAACAATGTTATGTGGCTACTGCAGAAAATGTTATTTCCCTAGGAGATGTGACTACCTGTTCTGCCTCAGAGGGACACATACTCACTCACTCACTCACTCACTCACTCACTCACTCACTCACTCTCCCACAGTCACACAGCCACACAGTCATTCTCTTTACCTGAACAGTGAAAGACAGCTCTTGCATGTGTAGTGCTCCTAGAGAAAAGGGGAAAATTAAATCTGAGAGCAAGGTCTTTCTTTACACATGATGTTTCAGCTGCTGTCATGAACTCCTTAATGCATTGTTTGGCTAGCCTCAAAGTGGCCACATTCTCTTAAATTAGATATAGCTCTGTTCAAGTAATTCTTTTTCTTTTAGAGTTTTTGCTTTTTCCTCAAGATTTTTTTGTATTTTCTAAACATGCCTGCATTCAGGATAAAAGAGAAAAAAGTAGGAGCTGAGACAGATATGTTACAACTGAGATGCAAAACCATAAAGTCATTATGATGGTATTGCTTTCCTTGATTGTTTTAGTCAGTTGCCTGTCCTAACTTACACTAGAGACCATCTCAGAATGTGTCAACGTAGTTGTCATTGTCACCATTGATGAAAACACACATTTACTTCTTCTAAAAGAGATGTTTGATCATTGTATCTGGCAAAAAAACAAGACCTTGGAGTAAGATATTCTTCATAGGTCATTCTCACTAGGGCAATTATTTCCTTAGGATAAGAAGTCAGTGGTCTCCAAAGATGACAGTGATGTCAAGGACATGTATGGTAAATACCCAGCACAAAACCACTTGTGTAAGCATTCTATGATGCAAGAAAATCCAAAGCTTTTATGTGTATGTGTGTGGGCAGTTGGGCACAACTTATTTAGGAAAAACATGCAAAAAAAAAAACAAAACAAAAACCCAAAAATTAAAGAGAAATACTTAGCAGAACATAAAAAAGAAACAGAGCTAAAGTTTCCATTTACATCCCGTCTTTAGGGAAGTTATGTTGCACCAAAGAGTTCAAAAGTCTGATAGATAAACACCAGATAATTTACAGAAAAAAGATTCGTTTTTACTTTCATATTTAGAGCTAAAGACTTTATCAGACTATTTTTGAACATATTGTTTTTAGTTGCTGAAAGCCTTCTTTTAAAGGAGACAAAATACAAGGATGGGAACAATAATACTTAGCTAGAATCTACATCCAGCTAGGTGTGTAGTCAGTTTAATAACATGTTATTTCCCCTGATTTTCCAAGGAAACTTTTGTTTGTCGTGGATTTTCTTGAGTATTTGGTTTCAAACTGGACTTCAATCATCCTTTCTGATGGATCATTTGTAAGAACAACCAGTAGTAGATTCCATGGAAAAAGTATGTAAACATTGAAGAAATTCAGTAATAATTTTCTGTTTCTGCATTCTGAGCTTCTAGCTCTCTAGAAAAACTATGCAAATAATATCACCAAGGGCAGAGAAAAGTGAACAAAATAAAAAAGATGTTCAAGGACTGAGCCAAGTAAAATGGCTTTGCACTACTTCAGAGTTGTGAATTAAATGTAGAAAAGGAGGTATAAACCTCCATTGAAAAGAGTGATGTGCAAAAGACAAAAATATAACTTGGGATAATAACGCAGAATATAGTTCAGGTAAGAAGCAGTCATATAAAAGACAAAGGAAAATCAAGGGAAAAGGTGAAATTATAGGTTTCTAGAATTCAGAAATCTCTTGAGATTTAGGAAAAGAAAAACTTTGGTATGAAGGTGGTGAAAATAAAAGAGAAAGAAAAAGGAAAAAAAATGGCCCAAAATATTAGGCAGTTGATTAAAGGACTTGAGAAAAGAAAGGAGAAGTGTCATTCATCACAAAGGTATGGAGAAATGCGACACTTCCCTGGGGATCGCGGAACCCTGTCCCTGCTGTCCCCGCAGTAGGCTACTTGCGGGAAACACCGAGCTTCTTGGAGAAGCATGGCGAAGAGCGGCACAGGCGCAGAAGAGACGAGATGCAGGCTCTTAAGTGAGGACTTCAGGGCGTTTATTGAAGAGGAAAGGGCAGAGAAATGAGGGGAGGGAAGTAGGCTGAAGGCATCCACGAAAGAGCCCAGAGCAAGCCTGTGCAGGGGGTTATAAGGGGCATATGAAGGGGAGGAGTTTGGCACGCAGGCAAATAGGATTTCAGGAAAGGGAGACATACAGAACCCTTAACTAATGACCTCGACTTAAAGGAGGGAGGAACCTTAGACTGAACCAATGGGGGACAACTCAACTGCTGAACAAAGCCAAAGATTCTAGAAGATAACCATATAAGGTAAATGGAGAGAAGAGACACAGGGGACCAACCAGGCGCCCAGGGGCACATCAGCCAGCCCTGCTGAAGAGGCTCTTGGGAGCAACAAAACCTGCCACCTTTAGTTAAACTGCATCCAGCTCCCAACACTCCTCCAGCTCTTCAGCTCCAGGTGGTGTGCCTCAAGCGGACAGCTCAGCGAGAGCAACCGCTACAGAGAAAGAAGTGTGGTTTTGACTTCAATAGAAAAGCAGTCAGACACATTTCAAAATATATGGTGTATACTCCTGGATACAGCAGTATACACCATATATATAGTACAGCATGGGAACCAACTTGCTAGGAAGCAGCTCTTTGGAGAAGGACCTGGGGTCCTGGTGGACAACAAGCTGTCCATGAGCCAGCAGTGTGCCCTGGTGGCCAAGAAGGCCAATGGTGTCCTGGGGTGCACTGGGAAGAGCATTGCCACCAGGTCGAGGAAGGTCATCCTGCCCCACTTCTCAGTTGTAGTGAGGCCACATCTAAAGTGCTGCATTCACTTCTGTGGTCCTCATTTATTTCTTCTGCTTGTTTCATTACATCCATGGAATGAGAGAATGGGATCAGAGCCTCAGTATCTTTAGATATTTATACCTAACCAGATGGGGAGGCATCATTTTCAGTCTAAAGTACTTAGAACAGGACAATTGATTCTATTAAAATAACTATGTCTAAAGAATTTTCAATAAAAGGAATCAAATCCCACAGAAAAATTCACATTTAGGGGTTTTTTTTATTTTATTTATCATTTGAGTGTTTGGCTGAAATTAACTGTTACATAATTTCCCTTCAATAAATATCTACATGCCCTGCACCTATTGTGAGAATGTGGTCAAACATTTTCTGTAAAATTAATTCTTAAATACAAGAAAATTATTTTAACTAAATATTGGTTAAAGAAGTTTTTTTGTATTAGATATAAAGAAACATATTAATAAGGATGTCACTAACAAAAGAGTGTATTCAATATTTTATCAACCACCATATCTGATCATTTTCACTGGTAAACTGTGTAGATTCTCCTTACCACTATTATTGTGTAATTTTTGGTTTTGAAGTAAATGAAGCACAGAAGAAAATTTAGTATGATAAGGTAATGTTACTCTCCCCATCTGCTTTTACAGACTCATTTGAAGTCTCTCAGAATGTCAAAAAGTACTGGAGATATCCTATTGACTTCCGGCTCTTCTGGTGCATTTGACCCTTAGGATACACCTAATTTAATGCATTTTGTTATGTATATGTTCATTGAGGGAACCAAAACAGGAAATCAAACCCAGAATTTCAAAACAAAGCATGCAATTAGACAATATACATAGTTTTTTGCCTTTTATTTTCTTGTCACCTTTAACCTAGGGCTAAATTCCTTTTGTCAGACTACTTACAGGAAATTAATTTGCCATTTGGATCTACTTAAGATAACTGAAAATAAACTGTCCTTCATCTATTACTTCAAACATAATGAATTACATTTTCCATTAATTTCAAATTAATGGAATGAATACTAGTGCATGGTTCAACACTGTATAGAGAATATAAAGCCAGAGATGTATGTGAGGAGGTATCTTTGGGATTAGTTGTATTCTGCTGCCAGTATCATCAGCAAAGAAACAGCTCACCCTGCTTGCTGCCTCAATATCCTGCCATACATTGTTTTGCTGCCTCTTCTCATTAACATATAGTACAACACTAATAATAATCTTTGGAAATGGCCACATTTTTTACATCAATTTTATGGTTGGTGGGGTTTCTTTGTTTGGTTTGGTTCAGTTCAGTTTGTTTTTTTCCTTTTTCTAATGGTGAAAGCAAAAATAAATAAGTTTAGTGAAGGCAGCTACTAGGCATCGTTGCCAAGCCTGTGACCAAAATGCAGATTTTTCCAGCCTCAGAATTCTCCAAAATCCCCAAAAGGCCAAACAATATAATTCAGAAAGAGGACAGATAATGTGTGTATTTCTAATGCTAAACTGAACCCCTTTTCCCTTTCCCTCACCTCCCAATAAGAACAGGACTACAAAAGAAAATACTGAAACCCTCTTTTTGAAAAAGGAAGAGATTGCTCAACAAACCATATAACAGCTATGCAAAAACCTTATCCTTTGTATCACAGTAAAATCAAACCACATTTAGAAACTCAATTCTTTTGTCTGAGTACCCATCTAAACTTGAAAAATCAGTATGTGGGAAGGATGTCAGAAAATATTACACCTGTGCCCTCTGGTAACAGGAAGTAACCAGAAGAGAATAAATGGCTATCACACTACTGCTGTCAAGCCAATATATAATTCTACTTTGGATGCTAGTGGTTGGCTAAATTTTTTGACTTGGTATTTTCTCCTGCAGCATCAGGAACTTAGCTGAAAAAGTGGTAAGTATACAATCTTGATGCTCATTATATAGATCCTCACACCTGGCCTGTTTGAAAAGCAACGAGCCTTACAAGGGGGAAAAAAAATCTAGTAACGGTGGCCTTCTCTTGTCAGGAAAGAACTAAAATTTTGATTGGCTGTTTTCCCATTTTGCTATATGTTGACATGAAGTTGCAAGACAGGTGTGTCTTTCTCTTTCTGTGTAGTCATGGGGTGGATTTAGGTGAGGCTGTGAAACATAGACATTAAGGCTGTACTGCCATTAACCTCAATAAGCTGTAGAGTTGGGTAGAGAGAAACTTGATGAGGTTCAGCAAAGGGAAGTTTCAGGGCCTGCACCTGGGGAGGAACAGCCCCAATGCCAGCACAGGCTGGGGCTGACCTCCTACAGAGCAGCTCCGTGGAGAAGGACCTGGGACTCTTGGTGGATCACAAGTTGTCCAAGAGCTGTCAGTGCCCTTGTGGCCAGGAGGGCCAGTGGTGTCCTGGGGTGTATTGGGAAGAGGCCAGTAGAAGGAAGCAAGGTGATCCTCCCCCTCTACTCAGATGTAGTGAGGCCAGATCTGGAGTGCTGTGTCCAGTTCTGGGCTCTTCAGTAAAAGGAGCTACTGGAGAGGATTGCAAGGGTCCCAAGCAGAGGGTCCCAAGGATGATCAGGGGTCTCAAGCATCTGTCTTTTGAGGAGAGACTGTGGGAGCTGGGCCTGGTTATTCTGAAGAAGCCTGAGAGGAGATCTTGTCAATACCTATAAATATCTCAAAGGCAGGTGCCAGGAGGATGGGGCCAGACTCTTTTCAGTGGTGCCCAGTGACAGGATGAGGAGCAATGGCCATAAACTGAAACACAAAAATTTTCACCACAACAGGAAGAATTTCTCTACACTGAGGGTGGCAGAGCACTGGAACAGACTGCCCAGAGAAGTTGTGTAGTCTCCGTCTCTGGAGACATTCAAAACCCACCAGGACCCATTCCTGTGTCACCTGCTTTCAGTGACCCTGCCTTGGCAGCGGGGGTGGGGTGGACGGGATGATCTCCTGAGGTCCCTTCCAAACGTAACAATTCTGTAATTCTGTGATTGTTCCTGCTGCTTATTTTTCAGGCAACAGATACATTATCATTTAATACCAGATATTTTCAGACATGAGCAGGTCTGCTCAACCACCCTAGAGACTTCAAAGAATTTATGGCATTATTTTCATTATGAAAAATTACAGTCTTTCTTTATAATCAATAATAAACGGGTTTTATAAATATATTAGTCCTATTTTTGAAAAGTAAAAGCATTATTTCTGTCTCCCATTTTGATAATTAACTTCCTTCAAGAAGAAATGGCTAAATATCGTCATTTGATTTTACCATGTCTGTTCAGAAGCCTAGGATTTAACTAGGTTCTGATTTATCAAGTAAGCAAACACGTATGTAGGATAAGATCAAGGGGACCCATGGGAACTACCTGTGAGTTAGAGACTTATGAAAACTAGATACATGTTCAGCAGCCTTGCCGAAACTTTGCTTCATGCATTATTGAATATATCTTAAGATATGAAATACACTTTTTGTAGGTGAATGAGGGTCATGGCATCAAAAGTCATCAGCCACTAAAAATTAAAAAGGAAAAGGAAAAGATGTTTAAATATACACATTCAATAATAAATCAGAAATCATTCACAAAGCAACTAAGTCAAATTAGTCTTTGCTCTTACTTAAGTGGAAGAAGGATGTCATTAAGATATATTGATATATCGACCAGGAATAAAGAAACATGTAAAACTGCATAAAACTGAAAAATCTTGTAAAGTGCTTTGCATCATTTCAAAATTCCTAAATTAACTGCTGTTGTATTAACAACCAAATAGTTAATACCTTTGGTAATTGTAGCCTTTTTCAGTACACGGAAATACCTCTTGATAGGCTTCCTTTGCATTTTTTTAAAAAGAGTGGATTTGTGGCAGCTCCCTAAAAAATTATTTTTATGGCCATGATTATGTTCTAAATATATGAGTGTACTCTTATTGAAGTCATTAGAGCTATTTCTGTATATACAGGAAGTGAAAAACATCCTTGGAATACAGTGAAAGGCTTCACCATATTTATTGCAGGATCCTGAATGTTTAGTTGTAGACATTTGATATGAAAAAACCCCATAGACAGTATCAATAGTAAAAGACAAAAAGTAAGGATCTTTCTTGGGACATCTTATTAGGATATGTTCATTTTTTGTGTTACTTTGGATTTTTGTTCACTATTTTTATGATGGTCCTTAAAGTTTATCTTCAGAGAGGTTATTAAAGAATTTTGGCAGAAATTCTTTAGTTGGTTTCCTGAAATAGCTGAGGGTCTAGCAGTGACATAAATAAACAGTCAAGTTGAATGCAGGGCTTTGGCTAGTCCTTTTTACCATCTGTACTAATAAATCAATTTGATGGTGTGGATCTCCCTGATGCATTCCTTCCTCTAATGCTGCTAATTTGGAAGAGCTGTTGTTTTACTGTTGAACTGTTATTTGCAATACTGGCCAGCTGTTCTACAAACCCAGATGTTCGAACAGAAAAAATAAACTGATGACCTAACTGATATAAAGAGTTTACAAAGAGCTTTAGTTTTCCCTCTGTGTAGTTGGTCTTCAGCATCAAAGCCTGGTACATACATTTGAAGTTCCAGGAAGCTAAAAATATTTCAGTTAAATCAGCCTAAAACAGGCATAAAAGCACATTTAATATGATTTAAATTATTATTCCAATACCTTACATGAGGCCTTACTTGCTACAAAAAAACTTATACAGAGCTTTGTATAGTTGGAAACATCTGTTTCTGAAATAGGTTTTCCTGCTTTCATGTGTTTTGCAATTAATATGGAGGACACAGGTCATGTTCGGACCCTATTACTATCATTCATAAAAATTAAAACGAAATTCTCATGAATAAATGTTTTATGGAAATGTAAATCCCTCAAATTTTTTTTGTAAGAGGATACACAAACTACTTTACTATGATATGGGAAGCCTCAAGGACTGCCTTGGTATCATAAGGTTCAAAGTTTCTGTGAAAGTATCTATCTAGTTGTGTATATGCGGCCATCTAAAGTGCAAACAGTGTAACAGTGTAACAATGATTGCATGCATTAAATCAGGTTTACCTCTGTACGTCCTTGTATACAAAATGCAATGTGTGTGGTTCACGACATTCCATCTTTCTTGTTTTCCATTTAAACATCTACATGGCCGCTAACTTTGTAGCATATGAAAGTCTAAGAATGATCAATAGCTTCACCTTCATAATGGTAAGTATTAGCATTAAGTTTTTATAACTTGGGAACCAAAGATTACTATGGCAGAAATAATTTGTAGACCTTATCCTTAGGTAAACCGAAAATGAGCCGCAATAGGAAACTGGCAGCTGCTGTTGGTATGATTCTTCTGTCGTGACTTGCAACTTTTGTATGACTTATGAAGTAAGGGGGATTTTCTATATTTTATCAAGTTGTCCCTCAATCAAACTGTTTATACAAAAGTCAGTGCTTAGGTATGAGTTTTGGGCTTTATAGAGAGAGCTGATATTTATTTATAAGATGTACATGCTCCATGGCAATAGAAGAGGAGATGAAACACTTCTTCTCCTTAGCCCTTACAGAAAAGAGACTATCAAAAGACAGTGCAAAGAGAACTTACTCAGAAAGCAATTCAGAACACAGATCTTTGTTAGGTTCTCTGCGTCACTCTGTCAAAGCACAGCTTTGTGCCCAAGTGGTAGAACTCCACTGGGTTACAGCTGCTATGCAGGTGTAACACTGAGACCACTAATATCAGTGCTAATTCAAGAACCTAAATTTCTTCGGTTAAATATATCATAGGCTAGCTGTTAATACCTGAAACTATAACAGTGCCTTAGCCTCAGCTAAAACACAAGTCTAAATAAATAAACAATAATCTTGACATTTGTTTACCCAGCAAAGTTACTGTACAGTGAGCTAAGAATTTATATTATAGATGTATTTAGATATAGATACATTTAGAAAAAAATTCTCATTTCCATGTGATTACTCTCCATGATTACTTTCTCACAGTAAGATAATTTTATTGTGAGACAACTTACTCCCTTAGAAGAGCAGTAAGTTAAACTTTGAAAAGAGTCCACCAATTACCTATTCCCTGCTCAATGAACACTAGATTTCTAAACAAGGAGCAGGGGTTTGTAAATAGGAAGAGTCATTGTCATGATATGACGAGCTATGAGTTTACATGCAGACAGGTCTTCCAACTCTCTCTGTAAGATTGCTTGGGTTGCCTTTTTTGTTGTTAAAATATGCAGTACTGTTTGTTAGTCTTAAGGCTAATTCTCGAGGAACTATCATGCACACTCTTTTCAACATGAGATATATCCTACCAGCAACTTTTTTACCCAACTTTGAATTCTCTGTAACTCATCCTCTTCTCAAGTTTGGTTAATAATTTCCCATGTGTATGAAAAGTTTTTCCAAACTCCAAAGAGATCAAAAAAGTCTTTAAGTGGGCCATGTAGAAAGGTTGGCATAAGTTAAACAGCAGGGAAAAAGAGACTATTGGATGTAAAGGAATCTTTTAAGAAAGAAAAGCCAGTTCCCAGCAAAGAAATACAAGAACATACAGCCTGGTAGAAAAAAAATTAAATCACCATCAGAAAAGCAGAAAATTATTCTGAGAATCTGAGAATTGCTGAAACCATGAAAACTAAAAAAAAAATAAAGAAAAGCAATATTTTCAAAAACCTGCCACATATATAATAAGACAAATCCATAGCAGGAAAGCCAAATGAGATTTGTGTGTGTTTGTGTGTGTGTGTGTCTCTCAATATCTGCTATCACATTGTTTACAGAAGTTTCCCAGCTAATCTGTTCTTCACAGAAGACAAAGGATATGTTCTTACTAAAATTTCAGTAGAACAGAATTTAAAATAAACTTGTTAATGTAACAGTAGCAAATTGCAATAATGATTTATTAATTATTAATTAATTTTCCTTCAAGGTTTCGAGAGGAATTAAAATCCTAAATTTGTGGAACCCACCCCTATCATTAATGTCTATACCAAAAGAACAGGACATAATCGAAGTATGACATCAATCTTTAGCAAAGGATCTATGAAAGTAAAAGAGAATTACATCCCTTTATTTATGACCTCTGCAGTGAGCAAACTAGCAGTACAATTGCTTGCTGTAGTAAAGAATTTGATCACCTACATTATTACAATAGAAGAATGGTAATTACAGGAACTTGTGATGGGTTGTGGTGTGGTGAGTTGACCTTGGCCACTCTATCACTTCTCAGCTGAACAGGGTACAGAAAATAAGTTGAGATAAGGCAGCTTACTAAAGCAAAAGCAGAAGGTTGCATGTGCACACGCAAAGGGAAAAAAACCCCCAAAGATTTTATTCTGTACATCCTATCAGCAATTGGTACCTGGCCATTTTCTTGAAAGCAGAGCTCCAGCATATATAGTGGTTGCTATAGAAGGCAAATGTTGCAAATAGCAAAATGCCCTCATTTCCTCCTCCTTTTCTTAGCTTTCATATCTGAAAAAGATATGTGTTATCCTTCTAGTTAATATGAGTCAGCTGTCCTTATCTGTGTCCTCCCCCAAGACCCCCTGTGCCCTTTCCCAGTCTATTGATGGGGGAAAATATTGGAAGAGACATGGCTGATACTGTGCCAGCCAGGCTCAGCACTAGCCAAAACCACTTCTGTGTTATCAACACCTTTCTAGCCATCAATGCAAAGCACAGCATTGTGAGGGCTGCTGTGGGGAAATGAACTCCATCTCAGCTAAATTCATTGTATTCCAAACTAATGTAAGAAAGAAGAACTATGATAAATTACAAAGCTTGCTGATAAATAATATAATCCAAATGAACATTGACTGTAAAGAGTTCCAGAAAGATCGTACAATGTTGCATGCTTGTATTGACATTACTTGTCAAGATTGTCTATGCCAATACAAAGCAATTTACGGGGTGGGGAGAGAGGCCTTAAACAGACAATTATGCCTTCCTACTTGCCAGGAAGGAGTAATAGTAAGTAGTTTTCTGAATGGTCAGTTCAAGCTTTAACAACACGTAAAATGCCATATAAATTAATAGGAAGCAGCAGAGAATTGAGACTAAATTAGAAATCACTATAATTCTGCTACTGTACAAATTTGCATTTAAAATACAACATATGGTTGAGGTAATTTCATCTAAATCAGAAAGCAGCAGAACTAGGAAAACAGAAAATAGTGAAAACAATGTTCAAATGAGAAACGGTCTCCATACAAAGAGAAATTACATAGCCAGGAACCTTTTGTGTTGGAAGAAAGTCAGCAGATACAAGTGTTCTGAAGACTATAAAATCATGGACATAAAGGAGACACTGCCTAAGAAATTATCGCTTATTTTCCTAGTATTGAAACTATGTGGCAAGATTTCTAGTAGTGGGGGAGGCTGTAAGAGGACTTCTATAAGAAGACACCAGAAACTGCCCACATCTCAGGCAGGCCAGTGCCAGCCACCTACAAGATGGTCCCACCACTGGCCAAAGCTGAACCAATCAATGACATCAGTAGCATGTCTGTGATAAGATAATTGAGAATATAAAATACAGTGCTGCAGTTGAAAGACAGGGATGAAAACATGAGAGGGGCAGCCCTGCAGGCACCAATGTCAACGGACAAGGAGGGGGAAGAGATGCTCCACATGTTGGATCCAAATGTTCCTTTGCCGGCTGTGGTGCAGAACAGCACCATTTAAGGCAGCTGTGCCCCTACAGCCATAGAGGTCCATACTGATGCAGATATCAATATCAACCTGCAACCCATGGAGGACCCCACGTCGGAGCAGGTGGATGTGCCCTGAAGGAAGCTACAGCCTGTAGAGTGCTCATGCAGGAGCAGACACCCAATGGGACCTGCATCCCCTGGACCAAAGCACATTCAGGTGAAGGTTTTCTGGCAGAACCAGTGGCAAGGACCTATGCTGAAGTTAATGGAAGACTGTGTCCTTGGGAGGGACCCTATACCAGAGCAGTGAAAAGGCATGAGAAGGAAGGAAAGGCAGACATGAAGAGCTTTGAACTGACTGCAACTACAATTTTCCCATCCCCCTGTGTGACTTGGGACTAGGAAGAGCTAGGATTGAGTTGAGCATAGGAAGAAGGGAGGGGTGGGGAGTAGTTTTGTTCTTATTTCTCAGCGTACTTCTCTTCTACAATTGATTTGTAATAAGTTCATTTCTCCAAGTGAAACATGTTTTGCTATGACAATAGTGTTAAGTGATCTTCTTGTCCTGATATCAACACATTCTATTTCAATTGAATTTTCTTCCCCTGTCCTTTTGAAGAAGTGGAGTGGTAGACTGATCTGATGCACACCTGGTGGCCAGCCAAGGTCAACTCATCACGTCCCAACATAAACAGGAGTGCTCATTCAGTTGTCAGGAAGCAGGCTTAAAACAAAATCAATAGAAAAATTTTTGACACAATAGGTATCCTTCAACTAATTCAGAAGCATTAACATACAACCATTAACCACATTTTTGCATAACTGCCTGGCCTTTCATGACAAGAAGCACAAGTGCTCTATCAGCACAGGCATGTGGTTTCTGTTTTCAGGGATCAAGTTAATTCTCTGGCATGGCACTACCCAGGAGCTAATTTGCTACTATGTTCTGTGGCAGGTAGATATGCTCTTAATCCTTGTGTAGTGCCCCAGGTACAAAACAAGTGGCATACCTACTGGCTTTGCTTTCAGAAATATAGGCAGCATTAAGTTGTAACTCTTTGTACAGTGAGTTAATGAATAGAAAAAAACGATTGCCCCATCAACGTTAATGGAAGTTCTGTGGCTAACTTCTATAAGGCAAGTTATTTATCACCTACATAGGCTGTTTGCTGTAAAAACTGAACTGTACTGTTTTGCATCTTCTATCCTAAGTTTTGGTGGTTTGTTTGTTGTTGGGTTTTTTTAAATTTTCTTCTGACTTTCCTGGAATGAATTTTCTTTGTTTGATTTCTGCTCAGGGATCCCAACTTTTTAAATTTATCTACAATGAAAATATATATTTCCTCTATATACTCAGATCAAGAATATTACACTTGAATTACTGAAAATTGGTTTGAAATAAGGTGTATGGAGGGGGAGAGGGAGTAAAATAGTAATTTTTCGGTAGACACCTAAAAGCAAAATGTACTTTTTTGTAAACCATTAGTGTTGCCTGTTTTGTAAATATGAAATAGTTTCTGAAGAGTTGTATGGTTGCATTTTATAGGTGAAATGGTTAAGTTCATGCATTTGAGTATGAACTTAACCATTTCTTAACTTGTTAACTTAAATAAACCATATCTTAACTTGTTAACTTGATAGAGATTTGCTGAGCAGAAAAGGGAAATTAGGGATCACTCATAGTGTAAACCAGATTAGCAAAACGGGTTTTAGTTAGACAAAATTCTGTCTCCCGACATATGCATTTTAGCCATTCTGCAAAATTATTAGTCTTTTCTGTATTTCCACAGTTATCAAATGGGTCCTTGTACAAATGGATCCCTGTATTTCCTACAGACAACATACTGAATGTGTACTTCCTGACTGTTATTCTACATTATTCTAGAAAATCACTAAAGGCTCACAAGCATTTAAGCCTGAATATATGTAAGGATTTATGGGGTAAAAACTCATTGCCAATCCTAACACAAAACAACTTCAGATATTTGTAGACATTAAGATGGAAATATGAAAATAGAATGATCATGCTGATGATTTAAAAGTGTAGACTGTGGCACCAAATAGTAACAAGTAAATGAAGACTGAATTTTCTGATCCATTGATAGAATTCCAACCTATAAGATTAAATAAATCAAGGAATGATAAAGATGAAAAGTGTAAAGGCTGAGAAAGGGAAGGTGAGGGATCATCAGTAAACCTTGAGATAAGCACTAAGCCCTAAGATCATGAGTATGCACTGAGCTACTTGAATAGCAAATGCTGCTGACAGAAGTGCAAGGATATCTGGCTTGCAGGTATGTGGATGACACCTGCCCCCATCTATTGAGACACTGCACCAGAAATAGAATGGCTTTGGATAGCAACTTTGGCACCACTAAGTCACACTGTGGGGCTGAATTGAACATGTTAACTAGAATATGTACTGTTCCTTTGTGTATTATGTTGGAGCAAGTCAAGAGGAGGTCCACCAAGATGCTTACCGGGACTTAGAGTCTCTCCTATGAGGAAAGGCTGAGGGAATTGGGATTGCTCAGCATGGAGAGGAGAAGGCTTTGGGGGAACCTAATTAGGGCCTCCCAGTACCTGAAGGGAGCCTACAAGAAAGACAGAGGGAGACTTTTTACAAGACTGTGAACTGACTGGACATGGGAGAATGGCTTCAAACTGAAAAAGAGTAGGTTTTGATCAAATACTAGGAACAGGTTTTTTTTACTGTGATGGTGGTAAGGCATTGGCACAGATTGCCCAGAGAAGATGTGGATGCCCCTTCCCTGGAAGTGTCTAAGGCCAGGCTGGATGATGTTCCTGGCAACCTGGTTTAGTGAAAGGTGTCCCTGCCCACACAAGGGAGTTTGTAGCTAGATGATCCTTAAGGTTCCTTCCAATCCAGGCCAGTCTGTGATTCTATGATTATTTGTGCTACATGAATTATTGAAAATCCAATCAGCTTTCTAATGTTGCACAGCATGCTCGTACCTTCAAGCATGAACGCAGGTTAGGTGTGTTCACTAAAGGAATCAAAATAACTGAGGTTCTTGACTAAAGTTTACTTTTTACATAATATTGTACACTATATTGTGTGACAGCATGGTTTTCTTCACATCTTCAAAAAGACAGCTCCATTCCATACATTCAAGCTTCTCATTATTGAAATATTGATCCATCCATTGTATTATCTGTATATTGACAAGTAAATATATTTATAGTCAATACTATGGGTATCAGAACAACCTATATCTTTGGATGTTTATATTTCACATGTCTGTGAGACAGGTAAGCCTGTTTGTAAGAACTGTGATAAAAGCAATGATTTTCCCAAACTCCTGTCAGCAATTGAATATCACAACCTTAAAACTAAGGTTGTTTCAGTGA
Source organism: Grantiella picta (assembly GCA_013397955.1). Taxonomy (NCBI): domain Eukaryota; kingdom Metazoa; phylum Chordata; class Aves; order Passeriformes; family Meliphagidae; genus Grantiella; species Grantiella picta. Next base: position 166,938 of record VZRM01007023.1, read on the forward strand.
ATTGGTCTTCCATCCATGTACAGGAAAAACATTTTAATTAGAAAAGCACATATATGACTTACTTTTTTTTCCAAGCAAAGGGCATCAATTTACCAATTTCAAGCCTTCCCTCTGAGGCAGATTAGCTTTGCAAAATCGCTGTTAAAAAAAGGTATAAATATCCACTGGAAAGTTAGAGCTTTAATGCTGTTTTACAAACTCTACTGCTTCTTTGCTATCTGCTAGAAATACACATTTCCAAGCTGATAGGTCTTTTTCAGAACAGCTGATGGGATGGAGAATTGTGGCAACAAATAAAAAACCTTCTCCTAGATTCCCATATTTAAAAAAAAAAAAAAAAGGGGCCAATCACCTACCTCTAATCATGCTACTTATAGTCCAGCCCAAGGTGCAGTTGGCTTTCCAGGCTGCAACCTTGCATTGCTGCATCATGATGAACTTCTCATCAATCAACATCCCCAAGTCATTCTCCTCAGGACTGCTCTCAATCCATTTGCCAACCATCCTGTGTTTGTGCTTCGGATTGCCTCAACCGGGTCAAGGACCTTGTATTTGATCTTACTGAATTTCATGAGGTTCCTAAGGGCCCACATTTCAAGACTGTCAAAGTCCCTCTGGATGGAATCCCTCCCCTCCAGCATGTTGACCGCACCACAGAGCTTGGTGTTGCTGGCACAATTGCTCAGGGTGGACTCAATCCCATTGTCCCTGTCACCAATAATGATGTTCGTGCCTCTCCCAATACTGACTGTTGAGAGGTATCACTCTTCATCGCCCTCCACTTGGACATTGCCCGCAACTCTTTGGGTATGCCAGACAGCCAGCAACTTGTCCTCCAATTAATGGCCATCAAATCTACGTCTTTCCAGATTAGAGAGAAGGATGTCACATGGCACAGCATTAAAAGCTTTTCACAATCCAGGTAAATGGCATCAGTTGCTCTTTCACCACCACCACTGTAACCTCATTGTAGAAGGCCACTACATTTCTCAGCCATGATTTGCTCTTAGGCAAGTCATGTTGGTTTTCACCAATCACCTCTTTATTTTTCATGTGCCTCAGCATAGTTTCCAGGTGTATCTGTATTGCATTCCACTGTGGGAAACTGTGAGGAGTTCTTTTAGAAATAGGTGGTCAGGAATGAAATTAAGTCAGCTGAGACAACATTGTATGTGAGAACCATATATTAGTAGCGAACAAAAAAAAAAGAAAGAATCTGCTACTAAAGAGGGCCAGAAAAGACAGAAAAAGAGGAAGGAAAATGGAAAAGGATGAGGGGAGAGATAGAGGGGGAGGGGAGACGGGCAGAAAAAGCAGACGTTGCCACCAGCAGGTTGGGGAATGCCATCGACGTTCACACGAAGGCGGTGAGCACGCTGCCCTGTGGGGAGGCTGACCAGCTCTCGGACACCGCGGCCCTCAGGACAGCTCCGGGGACAGGCGGCCGGACACGCCGGGAGGCCAGCGGGTGGGAGAATGGGGACCGGCACAGCAGCGCGGCAGGGACGGCGGCCGCGGGCTGGATGGGAGGCAGAAAGCGGTGGATGCAGGCGGCTCAGAAAGGAATGCAGGGATGGAACAGGCAGGGAGTTGGCCAAGGACACAGGGAGGCGGGACAGAAGCGCGGCTGGGACGGGTGAAGGGGCAGCGCAGGACACAGGCTACACACGAGGCTCAGAGGGCAGCCGGTGTCTCACCAAGCATCCAGCCACAGGGAAGGCGGATACGTGGGGGCGAGTGAGAGCCTGCGAGGGCAGAAGAGCCAAAAGGCAGGCCGGAGCCAGGGCAAAAAGAGCAAAAAACAGGCTAGGGCCAGGGCAAGGAGCAAGCAAGCCAGCGAGCAAGCCCTAGCTAAAACACAAGATCCAAAAGNACAGGCTAGGGCCAGCAAGCAAGCCAGCGAGCAAGCCCTAGCTAAAACACAAGATCCAAAAGCCCCGACTCAAGAGCCCCAACCAAACAAGACACAAAAAGCCAAACGCAGAAAGCCCCCAGACTTACCAAGCCCTGTATCCAAAAGCCGCCACAGCTTGTGGCACAGTTCCTTTTCATTTTCGCTGGCTGCTCCCAAGGTCCGCCAGCGGACAGGAATCCATTGGCTCAGCCCAGTGTTCTCTGCAGTGCCTTGGCCGAGACCTTTCACCATCCGATGGGAGAATGTCTCTGGAGGGTACAGTGTCTCTGGTGTTCCCCTGCTGACTGCCTGTCCCATGTGAGACAGGAAATGGTTGCCTGGCAAACTCTCCCCAGAGACAAGGCTTTCTCCCGTCTTGACTCCTGCAAGTGGCACGTGTGCAACCCCTCCCCACCATGCTTCTGACAGTCAGTGTTGAGACACATCACAACTAAATTGGCTCCTCACAATCTGCTTCATGATCTTGCTGGGCATGGAGGTGAGACTGTAATTTCCTGGATCATCCTTCCTACTGCTGTTGCCCTTCCTTAGTTGAAGTGGTTATACAGGAAGCAGATTCAGCTGCCTTGCTCAGTTCCAGCATCTCTCCTTATAAGATAGGTCTTTCTGCTTTGCTCTGCAGAGTGGCAAATTGGTGCTGCAAGGTCACCTCAGGATTCAGGGAATGTCTCCTTCTCTGCATAGTCTTGCCATGGCAAACTTTTATTCTTCTGCATTATTGGTCCCTCTCCCTTCTGTGTTTGCTGTTGGAGAACTTTTTGTTTGGCTGTGTGCTTTGAATTCCATGCAGGTTGCACTTGGAACCAGCTATCTCATTCCTTCTGTATGAATATGTTTAGACTACATTTTGATTACCTGTAAACAATTATAGAAAATAATGTGTCCATTTTTCCTTTAGGTACTCCATTGTAGCTGCCAAATTCTTTAGAGAAATATTTATTTACATATGTTCAGAATGAGACAGATTGTTAACTCTGTTTTACTCACCAAATAAAATTCCTTTTAATATACACTGATTATAATTGGCTTCACTAACATTATATAAGTTGTAATACTGTTAAATAAAATGACTGAAAAGAAGCCTTGCAGTAAGTTACTTGATAAATAAGAGCATACAGGGAAGGTGCAAAGTTTTGTTCTTTCAGCGGTGTCTTAGGCAGAGTTCTAATGATAATTTTATGATGTTGTATTATATTTATATAACATAAATATGATCCTAAAAAACATTCAAATGTCAGCATCTATTTTGTATTTTTTTCTGAAATGTTCATCTCCAAAACTTAAAGCGGCTTCGTGCATGTGATTGAGTCCAGTTACACAGAAACTCATGCGTGATTTTCTGAGGGCAGTAGTGTCTGTGGCAGAATTCTTCCAGTCATCTCACAAATCTTTGCTACGTTATACGTAAGACCAATAACCATTTAAACACCTATTTACTGTGAATACATCTGGAGGACAGGTAGTTAACCTTGGTGTCTACCTATTTTTAACTAAGATTTCTTCTTTGCTATTTAAATTTCCTCATGAGCAGAAGAAAACTCTGGAACACAAGACAGATTAGAGAGATGGAAGGGTTGAAAGGAAAGAAGTTTCCTTCCATCTGATTTCTAATGGCCTGTCACTTTGCCTCGGTGCCACATGGGGCCTGGCCTCTTCCTGGTGTTCCAGAGCAGCTGGAGATGAAATATCATTTAGCTCTAGGATGCCCTGCTACAGATTTTTATAGGAAAAGTTCTCAGCTATTTTTGGCAAAGTCTTATAACCATTCTGTAATAAAGCAAGGTTTTAGAAATCCTCCTGAGTGATACATATACATACAATTTAAAATCAATTTGTTCTGCCAATTATGTGACATACCTCACATGATGAATACTACCACCTACAAATTTCTGAAACTTCACTACAGATGGCATTTCATTATGTGGTGACTTACAATTGTGCTCTGTGGCTGTTACAATAGACTACATAAACAAAATAATGTGGCATATCAACAATTAAGAGTAAGGTTTTTGCTTGAAAATATTGGCATTAGTATCCTAAATTGTTTATTGCTTGGATCAATAAACAATTTATGGTACTAATGCCAAATTTGCATTTAAGTAAGTTTTTTTCTGGAGATGCGCTCCTGAATTTTCATAGAATCATAGAATGGTTTGGACTGGAAGGGACTTGAGAGAGATATCCCAGTTTCAATCTCCCCACCATGGACAGATACACCTTCCATGAGACCAGATGGTTCAAATCCCATCTAACCTGGTTTTGAACACTTCCAGAGGTTTTGCATATATGTGAGTATATATATAAAAATACAAATATATATATATATATATATATACACACACACACACATCGGCTAAAGAGAAAAAACCTGTTTTCTTAGATGAGACAGAAACATATTTTCTCCTTCCAACCTTATTTTGACAGATAGATTCATGGGTATTTTTATCTTTAATAAAGGACTAAAGAAATCTTTTGAAAAGTAGTGTACCTTACAAAACACTAAATAACAACTGATGCACAGCTTTTTGTGATTCAAGCCTTACAGGTAAAATCAACATCTCTAATATGAATGTACTGTGTTATATAATACTCCATTAACACACTAAATAACGACAGATGTAGTTTTTACTTTACTGAACAAAAAATTATCAGTTTTGCAACTGCAGAGTCTTTTCTTTCCTTATTAATTCATTTACATTTACGTGAAGCTTTCATGGACACTTTAAAGGAATAAATTGATACCATGCAAATACCAATGTAAATGCTAAATCTGAAAGCAGAACATTCATAGCTGTGTGGTTCTGCATCTGAATTAATTAGCCCTGCTGTTAGAGCTAATGAGCCTGGGCAGAGTGCTGTAGAAATGTAACCTCCTTTTTTGCACCATGAAGTGGAAGCATACCCTGATTAGCAGGCCAGGAGATAAATATAGTATGTCTGTAAGCCGGCCTTTTTCCAAGGAAGTCAAAGTTAACACATTTTTTGTGGCAATTTGAAATAATATACTTTAACCAGAGTCTGTTATGGCCATTTTGAGGATGGGCAATTTGGCAGATTTAACCAGCACACATGGTTTAACTTCCTATGCCCTTCCTTACTATGACTTTCTTTAATTTTTAACTAGACAGAGAAATATACTCAGTTCTCAGTAGCAGTTGAAAAATAACTGTACTTGTCAAATACAAAAAATTAATAGGGAAGACAATTTTGGTCCTTAATATGGTTTTCAAATGTTGTAAACACTTTTTGAGACATTTGGTAACCAGTGCAAAAACTCAAATTACTAAGATTTTGTATAATATGGGTGAATTTGAGGAAACTTCAACTTAGTTTTACATGCAGGTCTTTAGAGGAATTCTGCTTTACAGCATAATTTACAGTATAATTGTATTTTCTATGTGTTTTATGAGATTATATGCTCACAAGGGCTCAGATCCAGTTTTGGCTGAAAATTATAAGCTGGGTAGAAGTGATAATTGTTTCAAAGATTAAGGTAAAGGATAGAATTCTAAAGCTACTTCCAGGTATGTAATTTTGTCCATCTGAACACTAAAATCAAAAATAGCTGATTTATTAATATAATGACAGTATGCTAAGCAATTAAACAAGGATTTCAATTATAGTGTCATACATGCAGGATAAATCTAACTTCAGTTCTCTTTTGTTAACTGTACAACAATGTTACTTAAGCAGTCTGCAAATGAAACAGAAGAAATTATAAATTGAAATCAGAAAAAGATAACTGTATAAAAAAGTCTAAATATTAAAAAAAACCTCTCCAGACAGATCATGATGAACAACACAGGGACTCTGAATTAATTAAATATTATATTTAACATGAGAAAATATTTACAAAATATGAAATACCAAGTATATAGTAAATTCTTCTATTTATAGAAATACTTGACATTTTAATTATTCAACTTAACCAGTATGTGTGTTTTTTAAGGTAAATGCTATTTGTTTGTTTGCATGCAAATATTAATTAATGAATTTTTATATTGGGGAAAACAATTTACTAACTATGTAATAAAATTGTGATTTGGATTTCTCATATATTTTTTTCCTGCATGTAGAGGATACAAGCACGTTAATGTGCATGGACATGGTCCTTGGCAACAGTCTGTAGATGGCCCCTCTTGAGCAAGGTGGTTGGACCAGATGATCTTGGAGGTCCCTTTCAAACTCAGCCATTCTGTGATTCTGTGATATGGTACTGTATAGATGGACATTTAGCATTTTTCAGTGTCTTTCTAGTATTGTGATGGAGATATTTTTTAAATGTCTTCTCCCAAAGTTTTTCCACTGAAATTTTCTGGAACATATTTCTGTATGAAATTTAAGTATTTAAATATTCATTTTATTTTGCTATGGAAAAGATTTCAGAATATTTTTTTTTCCAACAAGAAGAGATTTTGATTTAAAATAATATCTCTAAATAACATTAACTACAGTTCGAATATAAGGATTATTTTTTTTAAACAATGAGAAAGCCTCAGGAGTGTTGTTCATGCACAGATTAGTGAATTCAGAAACAGGATGGGCAATCCCTCTTGTTGCCTACCCTGCATTGCTGTCTGAGACACAGCTGAGATATAGCATAACCCAGCTAGAGCACTTCTGTCAGCACTAGGACTGCAGTGGCTCCTGCAGGGAAGGCTGTTTTATTTGCTGTGGACAGGGCAACTGCTCAAGTCGTAAAGCATGTACAAGGTGTAATGCCCTGGCCTACGCAGTGGGTTTAGGGGGAGGTAATTTGATTGACTCTCGGTAGCGCCTGAGAGAAACAACAAAATTCTCAGTAGGTTCAATATTTGCAAGCTTTAGAACATCAAGAATGAAGTACCTAGAAAATTTTAAAAGAACATCCAGAAAAAGTAAGGCCCTTCTCACATGAAAAGGGGAAATTTCCTTGACCCTTAATGTGGGAAGATTTTCTTGATCCTTCTTATTTAATATTTCTGTCAGCACCCCAGGAAATCCAAAGCCCTGGTACTCAACCAGTCTGTTAGCCTCCAGTTATGGGGGCCCCTTCACTGAGCAGTCCTGCTGGACTGGGGGATGGTGGGACTGACTTGGTCAGGAAAATTCACCACCAGCATAAGGGAGACCCCTCAGCAGGTCTTCCCAGGTTATGACCCCTCAGTGAGTTTTCCTCTTTATGTGAGTATGTTACCCTCTGCCACAACTTCTAGTGCCCTTGAAAGACTCATACCAACAACTTACAGAATACCACTCTTTAATATAAAAGTGTGACAAGTTAAGGTTTGAGGATTGCCATTGGTAGTATCTGACTGCAAAAACATTTTTAAGGCAGTACACAGAGCTTTAATTCCCAATAAAATACTCGGCATGCATGGGTAGGGTTATTACCCAGTAGGCATCCCTATGGGGAAGAAAGGATCAGCCTATTTACTAATTCCAGCAGTTACAATGGAGCCTTTCCTAACTTCTTCCACATTCTTGACTTGTTTTTTTCACTACATCTCTATGTTCTGGTGGACATTGAGTGACTCTAGTCATACATACCTTTGCTACTGATTGGTGTAAAATTATCTCACTTGTTTTTTAAAGACACGGTCAAAAAATACAGAGTGCACGCCCAGTGAGGGGAGGTTGTACCTTGGAGGCCAGTAACTTTGGCATGGGGGGATGTGTTAACGTTACAGTTAGGCTATAATGAACTGCTTTCATCCAAGGAGAAAGATTTTGCCACAGTGGGAAACCTCTGTGAAGTTAGAAAGCTATTATCTCACTGCTATCAGTTAAACTTCTTGGGATGAAACACACAACTCGAACATTGCCACTCATGGCTTATAAGCAGATCAGGGTGCAGGCATGCAAAGAAGGGGCAGGGGACAAGAATTGTCCCATGTATGAAAAATATTGATTGATTCCACCAAGCTGTCTTTGGAAAACAGTGATTGAGAGCTTACGGATGAAAATTAGAGACCAAGCCAATAAATGAAAGCTTGTGGCTTGTGTTTACTCCAATCGAGAGGAGCCTGTCAGTGAAATTCAACTACAGAAAGCATCATGCTCACAGGCTGTGGTCATTCTGGGCATTTCTCTGCTGACAAAATAGAACAGAAAGCTATAAACAGCCCAGAAAACCCTTGGGGTGCATTGAAAATGGGGTCATAATGAAGGTGGAAACAAATCAGAGGCAAACCTTTACTGGATCTGTTGCTTCCCAACACATATAAGCTAGTGAGGTCAAGATTCTTGTCTGCCTGGGTTGCAGTAGTCATGCTTGTTTTTTGCCTCAGTTTTCAGTCTTCTGACATCCCTGAACATCAAGTCCTTCCCATTATAAAAGAAAACAAGAATCAGGACCACCTGAGGACCCTAAGCAGTCATATGACTATGGAATCTGGTGAGATGCATCCCAGAGTCCTGAAGAAATTGGCTGATGCAGTTGCCAAGACACTCACAACCATATTTGAAAAGGAGTCAGTTTAAGTTCTTGGTGACTGGAAAAACGAAAACATTGGACCCATTTTTAAAAAGACTGATAAGGAGGACCCTAGGAGCTATCAACCAGGCAGCCTCACATCAATGCCTGATAAGATATGGAACAGATACTCCTGAAGTTATGTTGAAGCATGGGAGGCAGGGAGGTTTTTTGGAGACAGTTGCTGTGGCTTCACCAAGGGCAAAATAAACACAGCCTTAAGTGAGTCAACTGCTGAGTGATGACCCAAATCATTTTTATCTCATCTTCCAATTTGAAAGCCTAGCCCTACATCCTCACATACTAAAATATCCATGAAGAAGATGCTCCTCACATAAAACATTTTAGTCAGAGGGAAAATTTTACATTTCATGAAATTTCCAGAGAGGAGGATCAATTTCAATTTTGTGTTTCTTTGAAAGAAACACAAAGATTTACTGTATTTGGTTGTTCATTCTTCTTCCCCAGTCCATGCTGCTTTATTTTTCGGTGTAACATCAGAACACAAAATTCAGTCACTCACTGTGCCCTAGCACATATTTGGGTTAAAAAGGGTCACTCCATGAACAGTCTTATAGGAAATATTTTTCACTGGTCTCCTCACTTCATACTTTTTTTCCTTGAAACAAGTTTTAAATTATGATTTTCTGAAAAATAATTCATCCATAATTTTATACAGAGGAAAAATCTCTCATTTAGTGAATGCAAGACATTACTGAGTATTCTCATTTTCTATCTCTACAGAAAAAAGTGGAAACTATGGTAATTCCTTCCTCAGCTAAATGCTGCTTAAGTTCATAGGATATGTTCTCAGTGTTGAAAAGGTACATGAGAGAGCATGGATATTAACATTTGTCTTCTTCACTGGGGTTTATTTAAAAAACAATATGGTTTGCTTATGCAGCACTTTGAAGTCTATTCTGAAAAGTGCCATGGTATTAGTTAAGGCTAAAGGTTTGGGTTTGATTGGGTATTCATTATTCATTTTCTTTTCTTTTCTTTTCTTTTCTTTTCTTTTCTTTTCTGTTATGTTATGTTATGTTATGTTATTTTACTTTACTATGTAGGAAAGTATTGAAAGAATGTGCAAAAGAACTGAAGTTATCGTTATTGAGCTTCTATCCCATAAGACTTCACTGGATGTTCTATTATATTATTCAATTTCCCATTGACCTGATTTTGTTCCCCTGATTATAACAGTCAGAGTATTGCTCAGAATGCTGAGGATGGCTTCTGTAATAAAACCAGTTAAGCCTAAAACCTCCCCCTGCACTCTTTAAAGTATAAGCCAGTTTTAAATTGATTGACTAAAAGAAAACACCCTCCTCATTCCTCCGGGGATTTATCAGCTGAACTTAGGTCACACTCTCTCTTGCATGGGTGTCCAGGGATTCAGTATTGATGATGAGAAGTGATGAATCTTGGTCATATGAAAGCCCTGAGGGATACAAAATTTTATTAGGTGGCAGATGCAAAATACAGTGAGCCTTCAACTCAGCCATTTTATTCCTAGTAAAGGGTCTATCTGAGTGAAGATAATTTTCCCCACCTATCTGGAAATCTATGGAAAGATCTCTCTCTCAGAGTAATTCTGCTAAAAATTTTTTTTTCCCACTTGCACCTCTACTTCTGTTATGGTCACAAGTTAACACAATAAAGTCTGAATGAGATCAGTGATTTCTATAGTCAGGACAAACCTATCTTTGTTTAAGTTATATTCATTTTGAACTGTTCCAGTTGCCTGCCTTTGAGGAATAGGACATCTACAATCACGTTAGAGCAAACTTGTACTTATTGGTCTTTGTACTAGCACTTTATATTCTTACTTCCAACATATTTTATGCATTTCAAATATTTAGACTAATTTAAATTTACTGAATATTTCATAGCTCAAAGAGTGGGGCTTTCAAATTCTTACTTCCAATGTAGGAGGAATTAATTAAATTCATGCTATTAAGTGATGTGCTTTTTTTCATGTATAGAGCAATTTTTACAAAGATGAAGCCATTTAAAAAAGAATATTACTACAATAATATTCATAAGATATTATTATAAGAACAAGAATACTTTTTAACTGCCAGTGTTGCAAATGTATCTTTGGGTTCTTTTTTTTTTTCATTAGTCACCAGATCAAGAAAAAACCCACACCGAACAACACATTTTTATCCTGAGATTAAATTATATTTGAGCAACCAACATTTAAGTTTCAGTTTTTTTCCTACCACATACACTATTAACCTCAAAACTCAAAAGTTTCACAAAAATTGAAAAGTAAAAATTGACATTCATGGAAAAATTGTTAAGTTAAAATTAAAATGCCTGCTCTTTCTGGTATATCAGTTAAGACGGTGTGACTAACATGAATGTGACTGTTTAGTATGTTACGGAGTATCTGCCCGAAACAGTAAAATATTCCTTAAACAGTCACATAGACTTGTACACTGTGAAGTCACTTACACTCTTAAAAATTACTGTGAGATGTTACCAAATGAGAGCCATTTATATATGCTTTGAACCCAAATTCAGTGGCTGCAAAAGCCATGACTGATGTTTACCCAAATGACAGGTTTCATACCTTTTCAGGCTGTTTCATGCTCCTGCTTACACATTTGATAACAGCCACAACTTTCCATGTCTCTAAACCAAACTATGACTAACCAAAAATCAAGAGGCAAATATCATGTGTTGCCTTGCTAATACATTTAAGTATATTTTGTAATTTTTTTGTACCTACCACATTTACATGTTTCTTGATTTTGAAGCTTTTTGTCATTCAGTATTAATAAAAAAAGGATGAAAATGAAATTGTATTGTTTTGACCAATTTATTCCAAGAAATACAAAATACTTCTTTTGTTTTGAAAATAGCAAGGTCAGTCACACATCTGTGACGTCCCTGGGATCTCACAGAGGATGCAGGGCAGCTCACTTGACTGAAGTGGTGGACACACGAGTCTTTCAGGAGGCACACACATGGAAGGGAGAAGGAGATTGTCTGTGATCAGCCAGATGTGTGGGACAGATGTCAGGTTGGAGAGAACCTGTGGGCCAGGGTCAGACTGATGAAGCTAACAACATGATGGCTGTGGGTTACAGACCAGCCAGTCCAGGTGAGGAAGTGGGTGAAGCCTTATTTAAACAGTTTGAGAACTGTCACAGAGCCATGACACCTCCCAGAAAGACAGTTTGGCAGGACATAAGTAATCAAAACTTCTGGACAGTTTTAGGGAGAAATTCCCAATAAAGAAACTGGATTGGCCAAACAGGAGTGACACACAGCTGGCTTTGCTGTTTGCTAACAAGGAGGCACAGGATAAAAATATGGCATCCTCAGCTACAGTGATCATGAACTAATGTCTTTGAGCTCCTGAAAGGAGTGAGAAAAGAGGACACAGAACCCGAACATCACAAGAACAGATTTTGGCTCGTTCAGAAACTTGAAGATGGTATTCCAGTTTCTGAAAACAGTTCTGAATGACAAACCAGAAGAGTTTATCCCAATACTCAGAAAATCAAAGTTGCTTTGGCTAAGTGGGAAACTCCCAGCACAGCTGCAATGGAAAAAAAGAAAGCATAAATTGGTGAAATATGGACAAGTTATTATCAAGAAAGAATTTTAAAACTCTGCCCTTCACAGATGGCTTCAGGAGAGCCAAATTCAGCTGAAGTTGGAGGGATATCATAGTCAACAAGAGTCTCTATTGCTCAAAAATATATAATAATTAAATAATAAAATAAATGTGAGTAATAAACAGCTAAACGAAGGCAAAGTGTTAATCCTGGTGAATGACGGCTGTTGATTTAGTGACAGTGGAGAGGAAACACTGAGGTATTCACTGCCTTCTTTACCTAGTCCTCACTGACAAGCTTTGACAAGCCTTTCAGGTTGGCGACAGGGCTCGAGGAGGAGGGGGGCTACCAGAGAAGAGCAAGGGTTGAGTCAAAGATTACTTGCAAGACATCAACCCTCATGAGTCTCTGGGATCTGATGGGCTTTTAGGATGGGATCTCAGGAGGGCTGAGGTAAGAGACCAATGTCCCTTCTAGGTAATTTTCCATTAGATTTGAAATGTCATGGAGACTGACAAAGGCCTTTGACAACTTGAGAAAGATGAATTTTACACCCATTTTCAAAACATGACCAAAAAAAGAAAAGAGGGGAACTGTGTGGCCAGTTGGCCTCACTTTCATCTCTGGGGAAGTCACATCTTGTGGCAGGTGAGGGAGAAGAAAATTCAGGATAGTCAGCACAGATTTGCTAAGGGTAAAATAGGCCTGTTCAAGCTGACTCCTTAAGTGATAAAACAACCAGATATGTGGATGTGGGTAGAATACTAGTTATCATTTATTTAACATTATGTCCATACTCACTCTTTTTTTGTTACCAATCTAGACAATAAACACTAGGTAGCAGAGCTTTTCTAGCACTCTGTTCAATGAAGCAGAACACAAAACAGGTTCCCTGAAGCCACCCTGCCAAATTTTGTTCTGCAAATGAGAGGCTTCACATTAAAAAAAACAAAAAAACCAAAACAGTCTGTCTGACTGCTTCAGACACAGTGACTAATTGTACTACATGATTATTTTGTTTACACTGTAAATTTTCCCCTACATACCAAGACATTTATCTACTTAAATTTCACTTGAATGTTCAAGAAGATATTCAACTCTTGTTTCAGTGACTTAAATGAACTGTATCATTTTTTCCCATGTCATGCTTAAATTAAATCACCATTGATGTGATGTCTTCATTCAGAATTTATGTGAACCCTCTTCTGTTCTTTAGCTTTGTCATCATGTATTTAATATGTTAAAGAAAGAGCATGAAGAATCAAGTCTTATTTACATGCTAGCAAAAGGCCAAATTCTCTCACTTGATAATCATGTGCTAGCCCAATAACAAAGATCAAAGGCATTGTATTATTACTCACAGTGCTTGGGCTTGTAGCTTGGGATTTACTTTTTATGCAATGAGAGGGAAGCATTGTAGAACATTCCTGTTCAGCCCACCAGTGTCCACCGAATTAGGAAAAAACTTTATTGGCCATCTGGTCTTTCAGATATTGTCTTGCTGTTTTTCACAATTTTACATAGAAGTTCAGCTCATAGTACAAAAACAGAGCTAAATTGCCAAGCTCCTAAAAGGTTTAGCTAAGGCTTTCCAAGTCATTGTTTCCTGGGTTCATACAAGGTATAAAGTTGTGTAGCTGACTGTAATCTCAGTTAATTTGGGGTTTTCTTTCCTATAGAAATAAACTTTATTGAAGTAGTTTTAGTTTAATTTTTTATTTTTAAAATAGGAGAAGGGCAAGAGAAAGAAATTAGTATAGTGCATGCCTATTTGTTTAAATATACCAGTGATTATTAGTTCATAAAAACACGGGTCTGAAAATAACTAGTCTAATGTTGTCATAGAAGAAAATCTGGTAGAATTTTTCAGGTTGTAACAACAGCTTTATACCTTCAGTAACTATGTTTGTGAAATTATTTGGGTTTTATGTGGTTGTTAAATATGACAGCTAAATTGACACACTCTACAAGTCTAAGTGTACTGTGTCTCTGTGATGTAACTATTGCACATTAAGATAAAAAAGCCACTGTTATGTGAATTTAGGTGTGTATATACAATACTCAGTATTAGGATTTTCAGAGCAGTTACTATGCAATGCACTGCTCAGGTAAATAAAACAATTGTGAAAAATTCAACCACAATCTAAAATGTTGATTAAGCTACTGTGGGAACTTTCTAAGTGGAAAGACGCAAACAGCTGTGTGCCTCAACCAAGACATGGAAGCATCATACACTGGTATGTCAGTGATCCAAGTAGTTTCTAAAGAGAAGACATTTGCCAGGTCTCATCGTAAGATAATTAAAGGAATGGTATGTTAGAAGCACGGAAAGATTGCATTGAATAATATCTATTAGATGTTGTATTTTTATTTAAGTCAAATCTCACATATGCACAAACGTTCAGAAAATGTCTTAAAGTGACAAGCACAAAGACATTAGAGTTCTCTTTGTAGTATCTTTTAAAATATATATTTTTAAAATTTTTCATTTGTTTCAGATGCAAACCAGTGCACTTCACCATACAATTTTCTCTTCAAAAAACCCTAAATAACCGTTTCATATTCCAAAACACCTATCTGAAAAGAACTTTAAGATGTACAGTTATAGATTTTATATGGATATTCTTTTCACACTTGTGAGCATAAAAATTCATAATTCCTTGAAGTGAGCCTTAAGCAGTTGCCTTCCAGTTGCATATACTGTATAAATGCCCAAGTAGCAACACAAATCTGCAGATAATTGCAGTGGGGATATGATAGCAGTCTTAATTTTCAATGTCATTACTTTTCAATATTATTTTATCATCAGTAAATTGAACACCTCTTCTTGCCACGCGTATTTTTTTTCTCACAATTAAATTCTTTGCAGTACAATTATGTCCCATGCAGATATTAAAATAGTAAATAATATACAGAAGGTCTGGGAATTTTGGAGTAAATGTTATGATAATGGAAATAATTAATCTCAATCTCCTTTTTCATTTTCAGTTACCTACTTAGCATCTGCTTTTGTGTCTAAACAGATCATTCCATGAAGCTTTCTATCTGTGAATAGTAAGGAGTGGTTTCAAGCAGGAAACTTTCAATACCTACACACTTATTGTTAAATAAATGTTTTATCTCTTAAGGTTTTCAAGGGTCTAAAGAAGTCCACACCTTCAAAATGTTCTAAGTATTTGAAACTTGGAATATAATAGACTGAATGAAATATTTTAATTTAATTAATTAATAAGTTAATCAACAGAACTGAGCATTTTTTTCATGGTCTCCCTGGTTCTTCTTATATCTTAACATAAAAGAATGTGATCACATATTCAGTAGGTGATTGATTATATACACCAGAGTGACATTTGTATCCCTGAATTATACCCAGTACAATTTTAGAAAGCTTTGTTCAAAGGAAAAATTAAAAGGCAGGAAAATGGCAATAATTTAGTCCTTTAGGATATTTGGACTTTGTAATTTAAATTATAAAATAACAACACTAATCAGGTTTCTGCTGTATTGGACAGGAAATTAGAAACAGAAAGTGAGAGGCAGAGCCCACCAAAGGTGTGGGAGGATAGCCAGACTATTCGGCATAGGGATACTCTTTTATTAAATGAAGAAACAGACAGATGAGCAAAACCTTGCAGTGCCTAACAAAAGTTAAAGGCCAAAAGTTTTATTTGAAGTCAAAATATAACTTTCCAGATCAGTTAAGGAAGTTAAAAAAGCCACAGTAAATTATTTCAGTTGTAATTGTAATTTTACTCCTTAGTGCCTCAACATATGCTACAAAGAAGAGGTATTTTCCCCAGCTGCTCTTTCAATTTAGACAATATACAAAAGACACATTATTAGCATTTGCAGACAAAGTTTGACCCTGAGTGAAGCCTGGAGTCATTTTAAAAGGCATTTTGTCCAAATGAATCCCCTCAATTCAGCAAGGTTTGGAAAAGTTATTTATTTATAGCTAGAGTCTATCTCTGAAACCCTCCTGTGGCACTTGGAGTATGCATGATCAATAGACTTTCCTTGACCACTTATAAATAAGGACATCCTTTTCCCCACTGGACTTGAACTCTTTTACTACTAGTTATGGTCCTATAATTACACAGCTTATTGTTATTATAGTTTTAAAATAATAATTTAAAACTCTAATAATATTTTCTTTCCCTTATGTTCCCATCACTTTATTAGGAATATGTTAGTAGGGATGATGTCTTTATATTTCCCATTTATATTATTAAAAACAAATTATTTATCCCACCAGAATTTCACCATAAAATATCAGAGGAGGTATTAATTCATGCTTCCTCTCTTCTTTATATTCTTGAGATCAGGGGTCACAGGACATACATTGTTATCTCTCTGTAAAATATGTATCTTAGGCCATAAACACATAAGGTAAAAAGATAGTTCTTGTCTAAGTGTTCAGAAAAAACTCACTCCCTTCCTTACAGTGTGCTTACTAATACTGTCTTCTGACTGCAAATTCCTTTAGAATAAGCCAGCTTTTCATTTGTATATGCTTGACATTATTGAAAAGGTTATCAAATTGTAAATAGAAATGTATTGCCAGCTAACACTTTTAAGAAATTCTTTTAACTTACTTGGGCTGATACTGAAAAAAATTCTCAGAAAGCCCATCCCTCCCAACAAATAAATAGCATACTGGTATTAGAAGAGCCTCCATTTTTCTTTTCCCTAGTTTTTTATACTATTTTAATGAAACAATCCAAATCATTTATTCTTTGTTCTTGATTGTTCATCTTCATTCTTCTTACCACATCGACTGTGACTGATCATGCTTAGCTTCAGGGCTCCTTTTTTACTTTCAGGATAATGGTATTAATAATAAAATGTGAAGATGAATTTCTAAAATCTTTCTTTGCACAAAGTCAAGGCCTAGCAATATTGTCAAAAAGATAGGAAATGAGAACAGCCTTCTTGAATAAACTCTCCTACACTCTCTAGAACAAAAAGTTATGAGTACCTGAGTGTATTCTAACAACATTACAATATCTCCAAAAAATAAGCATATTATTTGCATCCCATCTATCATAAATTTGGTGCTGATTAGTTACCTTCTGAGAAACATGACAGAATTAAGCGAACAAACAAAAATCAACAAAAAACACTATCCAAATCTGGGTTAATGCTCAAATGGATCACTTTTCCTGACTTCATTCTCTTCCTACGGGTAAATTTTGTTTTTCTGTCAAAATTTTAGAATAGTATAGTAGGCATTATACGTATATACTATGATCCACATGCCAAGAGTTAGATTAAGACAAATGAACTCAGTGAATTACTCCTCAGAGAAAATAGTTGAATACAAACACAGTGAAAGCTGTCGTCAAACCACCAGTCTCTTATGGACTGTCTTTTAATGGAAAACATTAAATTAATTCCTTCCATCATGAGTCACTATTAAATGCATCTCATATATTCATCAAAAACTGCATGGGAATATAAACAGAACTTATTTATTATACCTTCCAATAAATAGGGACTGCATTTTTTCCAAGGAATCATAAAGGGTGTTTTGTGTCCCAGTGTAGAGCTAGCTATGGTCTTTGGTTAAAGAGAGGGCTGTTTTAAAAGGAACAAATAATTTCTTACAAAAACACTGATTGGCTGATCAATTAAACCAAATACATAATATGGTCCTCAAATATTATGAGTATATATACACTAGGACTCTAAAGTACGTGTCAATAAGTGAAAAAATAAAAGTATTGGAAACTAACGGTAATCCTAATTTTGTTAAACATTTTGATGTTGCTTCTGAATTTCTTTAACATCATCTTGTGAGAAAAACAAAGAAAACCTGTGCAAGCAAAGTTGAGTAATAAATTTTATCTTGATGTAACCTACAACTGCATATGTTGATGTATCAGTAAATGCTGAAAAAAAACTTGCTATATATGCACTTTCCAGTTCAGACACTTGGAAAAAAACCAAAACCCTGTGCATTGATTATGTATTTGTTATTAACTACAAAGTATCACCTGAGGACATATTTTTAGCTTCTTACTTCTTTTCCTTTCGCTTCCTTCCTTCCTGTACTGCAGACCTTCTAGATCCTATTGTAAAAATAGTCACAGAATCTTTCTTTAAATGTTTAAAGCATAAAGACTCTGATTCCTTTTTTCATTAACTAGCTGCAATTTCCTGCTGCTTGCCACTTAGATCACTAAAATTTAAACTCAGTACAAGGGAAAATAAAGCTTTCCTTCTCTGCTTCTTGTTATAGCTGGTGTTGTACTTTTTGTTCTTGTACAAATATAACTTGAATGGTTTTTATCGCTTAGCCTTAAGCCTTGTGTGTTGGACCTAAGCTGAGGTGTTCAGAAGCTTACAAATTTCTTCACAAATGTACAGAAAAAATCAATTTAAATTCAAACCAAAAAGTTGACAAACATTTATCTACAGATACTGTTTGGTAAAATGTTATCTACAATGATGGAGTCAAATTAAATTATTTGAGATTTTCTCTTGGTGTAAACTATACTTAAATGGAGTACCTTTTTCTTTAAAGTAGGGGTAACTTAAGAGAACACTCAAGTAACTTTTTTACCAAGTGTCTGTAAATGAAAGTACTGCTGGAAGGTCGTCAAGTCCCAATTTCCATTATGAGCTCTGTATCTTAATATATACCAAGATCTGTAAATGACTCCCCCAACTAACATGGCCCTTCCCTTTGTCTTTCTTTTTTGACTGACATTCTGTATTGCAGTGTCATTAGTGATTCCCTCTTCTCAGGAAATTATGAAGTTAGGGTTCACTATTTCAGTGCTGTGAGCTGCAGTCAGAATATTACTTCCACGTACTTCAGAGAAAGTGCTTTGGATTTTTTGGGACACCTTCTTATAATAAGTTTCTTTGTAGTAGAATGTACCCATCAAAACTTCCTGACTTTTCACAGAGACGAAAAAATCCTAGCAATGCCAGCAGAAATTCTTATTTTACCTTCAAAATGAAGTAAAGAACTCCTGGAAGCTGCTGAAAAGAGAAATGGTCTAATATATTTTGCATTCTTCATAAATAATTATTCACAAAATTGTTGGAATATGTGCAAGGGAGATATTCAGCTGGAATATTCTGAAATATGAGACAAAAGTGAAGTAAGAAAAGATCCTCCCACTTTGATCTCTTATTAGAACAACTATGCCTGCTGCAGACTGCCTCATCTGAGAAGAACCGTAAAAGTGCTGGAGTAAGCCCATCCTTTTATGAGTGGTAGATGTTACTCAACTTGTTTTTAAATTCTTACAATGACAGGGGTTGAACACACTTAGATAATTTGTTCAATTCTAAAATTATTCCCATTAGAAGATATTCCTAACAAGGGGATAGCCCCCTTGTTTATTACTTTTTTCCTGTGTCAATAGATTTAGATGATCAGTTGATCAAGATCCTCTGTAAAAGAAAAATTTTTAAAAATTTAAGATCATGACACTGCTTACATTATTTTTTTCCACGAAGTGATACCTCTGAATTTTCTCTTATTTTTGATATACACTGTTTTAAAACTACTTATATTTGCTCATTTTCTCTTGAGCATATTCATCTTATCAACTCTGTCTTAATTTGTGTGACCCATATTGTGTATGCTGTGCCAGGTGATAGACACCATGACTGTGAGCATGAGGAGAATACATTTTAGCACTTCTGTTATGAAAAACTGATACATACTAGCCTGTCTTTTAACACATCTTCTCGTCAATCTACATTCACCCTTTACCACAGTGCAAAAAATGCCTATGTTCTTTCTGCCGTTCTACTTTAAAAGCAGTTATTTTACAAATAGAGGTTTTTTTCTTTCTAAATCTAGCATATTATTTTTATCTCTTTTGCATTTAATTTTTATGATTTTGGTTTATTCATCAAAATGGATTGATTTCAGTTTTAGCTCTGTACTGTAAAGGGCCTGCCATTTCTCATCTGAATGTCATATGTAGGCTTGCACTGATTTATTATTATTGCATTAACCATGTGTTTAGCTTAAATAAAAAACAATAATTAAAAAAGTACTGAAAAAAATAAGGACAAATCTGTGCTCAATCATGTTTGAAAACAAAAAACAATCATTTCAGGTTTAAACCAGCTGTGACCTCTCTGGAAGCAGTAATATATAAGCCATAATTGCTTAGTTTGCTTATAAAAGATGTGGTGCATTCTAGAATTTAATAGGGACAGGCAGCAGCATTTTTGCTGACTGTTCCTTAACCACAAAGCCAGTACCCGTAAGGAAAAGAAAATGAAATTACTTTGACACTATTTATTCTTCACAAAATAATGCTGACCACACCTTAGCACCTGATTATCATCCAAGAATTTACAAATTGATTGTTCAATAATTTGTTGCAGTAGCTTTCCAGTATTATATTCAGGCTGAACAGTTTACAGCTCCCTAGGTGCTCCTTCTCCCTTTTTTGATGATAGGCATTGCATTATACCTTCCCTGCTCTTCCAAGACCTCAGCGTCATCCACAGTTTTCTAGAGATATTTGCTACTGGTTCATAGATTGCTTCAGCTAGCCATTCAACATTCAAAGGGAATTTCCCAAGACCCTGTAAATCGCAATATACATAATTAATTTAAATATTATTTAACCCAAGCTTCCATTATTCTTGTGTTTCCATACTCTTGAAATTAATTGCACTATGCATCTGATTACAGTCAACTTTTAGAAGACAAAAAATATGTTGTTCTTTTCAACATCAACATTTATTTGTTCAGCATACCAGCTGATAATTGGAGTTATGTTTTCCCTTATCTTTCTTTTATATCTTTAATTTATTTGCAGCTTTTGAAATAAAAATATGCTTCTTTCCGTTGTTAGCGTGGAAAACACATAATCACTGGATGACTATATGCAGGCGCTTTATCAAAGAGCTCGGAAGCCAGGGGTACAGACGAACCCAAATCTGACTCCAACATGGACTCGAAGTGGACACATTTTATACCCTTTCCTTACATAAGGAAACTGTTGTATAATCATATGTCAATCATCAACTTGATATTGTTCTATTGTTTTCCCCCAAGCATAACTTTAAGCCCCCTCTTCCCACAACATTTCTGATTTATTACCCAGGTGCTAGTGCACATGATTTAGCGAAAACAATTCCCAATATTTTCTAAACAATCATCGTATTCTATGTCATCATGTACTTGTACAGGTGCAGCAGGTGCCGGTTCATATGATTTAACAATTTCAGTACATTCAATGTCCACTCCCATTCCCAAGGCCTACTTAGCTATCACGATTATAGAAACATTTTAACCCTATACGATCACCATAAGCAGCAAATGGCTGACAGATGTCTGAAAGCACTTAAGAACTGAAAACTGAGCCGGTGATAAGAACATATGCACAAGTTGCTCAGCAGCAAAAAAATTTGTATGCTATTAATATAATGATCTTTTTGTATAAGTTTAAAACTACATTTTAAACTGCTTATTTTTAAAAATATTATTTCTATTCGACTTAAATGAGTCTGTATTTCATGTACCATTGAATTCATATGCATAGGAATTCAATGTTAAAATATTTTAATTCCAATATTATACAATTATAAATATTATTAAAATATTTAATTTTTGTTTTAGAACAGTGTAGCTCTTATCATTAATAGAGAAATGCCATTTCTTCGTGCAGAATTATGTTAGTTGATAACATTTTGATATTACTAGGAAAATAATTTGGTTTTGTTTCACCTTTTAAGTGAGAATGCTCCAGTATTAAATTTTTAAAAATCTGGATTTTATGCTAGGAAGAGATATTTAATTTGAGACATTGGCCTTTCATATCTGTGAAGCAGAACTTAATATCCTAAAAGTTTTCTGAACATCAGCACATGTCTGATGGAAAGTATTTGTTTTAGAAAATAAGAGGCACTAATTCTAAGGGAAATTCAATCTGTTGAACCATAGCTTGCATTTCAGAAAGTTGTTTATAACGCGTAAGAACAGCTTTTATGGACAACTTTAGGTATTCTTGCAAAATGTCAGAAAATGCTCATACTTAATTAGGCACTGATAGATCTATCACCCTCTCATTTAATCTCTCCCTAGAGAAGGAGGCAGCATGAACCCTCTGCATCACACTGGAAAAGTAAGTGAAACTGGAAGGGGAACAAACTGGTGTGAAGAGTCCTGAGCTGGCCCAGTGCAGCCTGGCAATATAATTCACTAAAGCATCTCAACACAAGATTGATGTAAGTTGAACTAAGTCACTGTTAAGAAGCCATCATTAAGCATCAAAATATCTAAGGAAAAAAAGATCTTTTCCATAAAAATTATGACTTTCAGGCAAAACTTGATTTACCTTAAAATCACTTTTCTATTGCCTTACATTATCCCTTAGTTAGATTATTTTATGCTGATTACTGCCTCAGAGAGACCTAAAATTAACTTACATGAAAATAAATATAGGCAAAGCATTAATAGATGGGCTCATTTAAATTCCAATGTTTACTCCCACATTTGTGACAGCAGTAATTTTCTTGTCATGTCCAGAAATTTACAATACCAGTTGACAATCCTGGTTGCCATTGCCCAGCTACTACCAAAAATCACAGCATCACAGAATTGTTAAGTTTGGAGAGGACCTCTGGAGATCATCCAGTCCAACCCCCCCTGCCAAGGCAGAGTCACTGACAGCAGGTGACACAGGAATGGGTCCTGGTGGGTTTTGAATGTCTCCAGAGAGGGAGAGTCCATGACCATCCTGGGCAGCCTGTTCCAGTGCTCTGTAACCCTCAGTGTAGAGAAATTGTTCCCCTTGTTGAGGTGGATCTTCTTGTGTTTTATCTGATGGCCATTGCTCCTCATCCTGTCACTGGCACCACTGTAAAGAGTCTGGCCCCATCCTCCTGGCACCTGCCTTTCAGATATTTCTATGTATTGATGAGATCCCTTCTCAGTCATCTCTTCTCCAGACTAACCAGGCCCAGCTCCCACAGTCTCTCCTCATGACAGAGATGCTCCAGACCCCTGATTATCCTTGTGGTCCTCCACTGGACCCTCTCCAGCAGGTCCTGGTCTCTCTTGCGCTGAGGAGCCCAGAACTGGACACAGCACTCCAGAGGTGGCCTCACTAGGGCCGAGCAGAGGGGGAGGATCACTCATCTTGACCTGCTGGCTACGGTCTTCCCAATACACCCCAGGACACCACTGGCCCTCCTGGCCACAAGGGCACTGACAGCTCTTGGACAACTTGTGGTCCACCAAGAATCCCAGGTCCTTCTCCACAGAGCTGCTCTGTAGGTCAGCCCCAGCCTGTGCTGGCACTTGGGGCTGTTCTTCCCCAGGTGCAGAACCAACTCTTGCCCTTGCTGAACCTCATCAAGTTTGTCTTTGCCCAACTCTCCAGCTGAACAAGGTCCCACTGAATGGCAGTAAAAATAGGTAAAAATATTATTATTGTAGTGAAATTATATATTGTGAGATAAAAGAGCTGTTAATGTACTTTTTCACAGCAGGTTGTCAGACCCACAGAGACTCTTGGAGCTCTCATGAAGTTTTAGCAGAACTTTTTAGTACATACAATGCCTGATGACATCAAAAAATGTTTTGTTCTATTTTAAGTTCTTTGCAGAATTACATTTTAGACATTTATATTTTAATAGATATTGAAAACTGTTCTAAATGTCTTTCCTGTCATTCTAACATGGTAATGAAATTCTCTTAAATTTAGGCAATGTTTATTTAGATCAATGTGAAGATTTTTTTCAGTCAGTTCTTTAAAAGTAATATTTTAAATAATATCTGTATTACTTGCTGTAATGATACAAATAACACAGAGCTGAGGAGTTTCAAGTTTTGAACTGTTATGTTTTGGTTTGGTCTGTTGAGTGACCTTTTTTTTAAGGGGGCACAAATATTTTTAGGAAAGAATGTTGTTCTGTTTTCTGAATTTCCTAAGAGCCTGTAGTGGGTTGACCCTGGCTGGATGCCAGACACCCACCAAAGCTTCTCTTTCACTCCCCTCTGCAGCTGTACAGGGGAGAGAAAATATAATGAAGGAATCATGAGCTGAGATAAGGACCAGATGAGACCAGTCACCAAATAATATCTTGGGCAAAACAAACTAGAATTAAAGATATTAATCGAATTTGTTACTCACAAAATCAGAGCAGGATAATGAGAAGTAAAAACAGGCCTTAAAAACACCTGCCTCCCTCCCCCCTTCCCTCCCAGCTCTACCTCCTCCACCCCAACAGCACAGGGAGATGAGGAATAGGGGTTATGATCAGTTCATCACAAATTGTTTATCCCATTGCTCAGGGAAAGGAGCCCTTCCCCTGCTCCAGTGTAGGGGCCTTCCCATGGGAAACAGTTCTTTATTAACTTCTCCAGTCTGAGTCCATCCCACCAGCAACAGTCCCCACACTGCTGCAGCATGAGTCAGTCTTCCACAGGGTGCACTCCTTCATCGACAGGCTGCTCCAGTGGGGACTCCACTCTCCACAGGCCTCCCATGGGTTCAGAGCCTCAGGGATCTACCTGCTCTAATGGGAGGCTCCTCCATGGGTGGATCTCTGTATCCCCATGAACTTCCATGAGCTGCAGGGGCACAGCTGCCTCACCATGGTCTGCACCAAGGGCTGCAGGGGAATCTCAGATCCGGTGCCTGGAGCATCTCCTTCCCCTCCTTCTTCGGTGACCTTGGTGTCTGCAGTGTTGTTCCTCTCACATGTTCTCGCTCTGCTCTTCTCCAGCCTCAATTACAACTATGCAGTAACTTGTGTTTTCTTCTTCTTAAATATGCTATCACAGACGTGTTACCATCATTTCTAACCGGCCCGGCCTTGACCGGTGGCATATCTGTCTTTGGACCTGCTGGGGATTTGCTCTTCCAGACATGGAGGAAGCTTCCAGAACCTTCTCACAGAAGCCACCCCTGTAGCCCCTCCGGCTACCAAAGCTTGGCCATAAAAATCAAACACAGAGTTAAGTGTCTGGATGAAAGCCCTAAAAAGGTCTATCCAAATTTTTCTCTAGAAAGGTTTTTGGGGTTTTTTTTTCTGTTGGTTAGTTGTCATTCAGTAGAATGATTCTAGTGATTCAAACTGAAACCAAATTTGATTCAGTTTCCATGGAGAATACCACTCAAAAGTTATGGAGTTAAATGTACTGATTTAATTCATACATACTGCTGCCCTTCTTCTGGCCTTTTTCCTTCCAATATTTTAGTCACAGAAGAACTCATAACTGGTCTTCCTTCCTGCCTTCCTTCCTCCCTGCCTTCCTTCCTTCCTCCCTGTTTTCCTTCCTCCCTCCCTTCCTTCATCCCTCCCTCCCTCCCTTCTTATCCAGTGTGGATATAGATTCAATATATCATATCATTACTATCTTAAGTAATTCCTCCTGTTGCTTTAAGTTAATTAAAGATAGAGGAAAAGGTCTGCTTTTGCAGGTTGCTTTTATGCAGCAGCAGCCCAGAAAACTGAGCAAAGAAGTAAACGACCTGTGTAGTACATATTTCACTGAGATCTCTTCATCAGAGCCCTTAGAATTTGGGGCTTGCTTATGGTGATTTCTGGATTGTATTTATTACCACTGCATAAGGAGGATTTCTCAGATAGCTTTGTCTAACTGTCAAAGCAACTTCTATTAAAAAAAAAAAAAAAAAAAAGAACCTGGGAATAAATATGATTCCATTACTGACCTTAGAAATGTAAGCTGTGGATGAGATTGTCTGCTAAACTTCAGTTCAACACTAATGCTCATTAAATCTCATGAAAATTACTAAGGAAATCCCATGAAAATTATATTGTGATATGCAGACGATAAGTTTTCTGTGGGTATTTCAGAGCTACCCATGCAGTGCTTTTTGTAGGAACTTAGGTAGCAAGTCACAAGGACCAAAGACACGATCATACAGCTGCAAACATACATGCAAAGCAGAAATGTTTTCACACCCTCAAGAAGTCCTTTTAGAAGAAAGAGATACAATTCCATCATTAATTGGGAAACAAAATTCGTTTGGGATATGTCATTATGTAGAAAATTTTGCATCTATCTAACGTGTTTTGTGAAAGAATAGTAAAGAAATATATAAGCCAGGAAGAATTCTAATCATTACTACTATGGGAACTAACATTTAGTTGTACTGATTGTTAAAGGACAATTTAGGCAATGAATTTTAAAATATAATAAATATATAGAGAGTATCTAAATTATTTATGAAATCCCAAATGTAAATATTCATACTGGAGTTTATTTGGGTGAAATCTTAGCCAACCCACTACTCCTAATTGTGGTGCTCTATTAATTGCTTCAGCTCAGTTCACAGGCATTTTTTGTTAGTGAATCATCAAAACAAGCAACAGAAAAATACAGAAATCAGAATAATGTTTTGAGCAAAATATATTCCATTCTCAGAGAATTATGGTAGTTTTGATATTTTACTGAGTTCGCTTGCTGATTTTGGTAGCAGGAAGGGACTGCGAGAGATACTTCTGTGAGAAGACACCAGAAGCTCCCCCCAGGCTCCAAGACTGTCCCACTGTTGGCCAAAACTGAACCCCTCAGTGAGGTTTGTATAGACTCCATGATAATGTATTTAAGAAAGCATAAAAAAACCAGCTGTGCAGCAGCAGCTGGGAGAAGAGAGTGAGAATATGTCAGAGAAATGGCTCTGTAGACATCAAGGTCAGTGGAAAAGGAAGGGAAGGAGCTGCTCTAGGCACCACAGTAGAAGTTCTCCAGCAGCCTATGGAGGTCCATGTGAAGCAGGCTATGTCCTGAAGAAAGCTGCAGGGACAGGTGCCTGACCAGAGCTGCAGCTCATGGAGAGGAGCACCTGCAGATTTGGGCTTGATCAATGATCTCATTGGGGACTCATATGGAAGCAATCCTTTCCTGAATGACTGCACCCTGTGGGAAGAATCCATGCTGAAGCAGTTCTTAAGGAACTGTAGTTCCAAGGAAAGACCTACGTAGGAAAAGTTAATGAAGAGCTGTCTCCCATGGTAGAGGCTGAAGGCTGGTGCAGGGAATGAGAGAGAGAAGAAAAAGAGACAGAGATGAAGGGATATGAACTGACTTCTATCCAAATTTCCCATTCCTCTAGGCCACTCAATTAGGGAGTGAAGGGTAGAGCAGTTAGGAGTGAAATTGAGGCTGTGAAGAAGGGAGGAGTTGGAGAAAGATGTTTTTACTTTTTGTTCTTATTTCTCACCTTCCACTAGTACAGTAAATTTACAAAAAAATTAATTAATTTCCTCAAGTCAAACCTGTTTTGCCCATGACCCTGAGATTAGCTCTTTCGGTTAGAGCATGGTGCTAACAACACCAAGGTTGCTGGTTCAATCACCATATGGACCATTCACTAATGAGTTGAACTTGGTGATCCTTGTGGTCCCTTCCAACTCAGAATATTCTGTGATTCTGTGTAACTGTGAGTAATCTTCTTTCCTCATCTCAACCCATGATCTTTTCATTGTGTTTTCTCCCACTATCCTTTTGAAGTAGTAAAGTGATAAGAATGGTTTTGTGGGTATCTGGTGTCCAGTAAAGATTAACCCACCACACAGAGACACCTGGACTTTCAGGTCCTCTTCGGTCTTTATGACAGACTTGCAGCCCTGTGCTAAGTGTTACACTATGAACTCTGGAAACACAGATTTCAAAATTCACCTGGGATTCAAGGTCTGTACTTATAACTGTGAAACAAACTGTAAAAATTTCATCCCATCTGCTCTCTCTTTCCTTTACAAGTGATACTCATGTTGGTCAGGCACAAATATGTTATGGTAGGTCCATCTTATTATAATATAAATATTCTCCAACATTTGTTAAAGGTATATATTTTACCCAAAATTATCTCTGAAATAAGTGAGAAAGAAAAGAGAGTAGACAGATGGCACGATTTGTAGAAGGAAAGCTGAGAAATGATACATATATCCTACAATTTAGTAGAAAACAATTCAAAATTCTTGCCTGAAATTTGTAGTGAAATAGAAGCATAGTAGAATATGAGAGAGAGCAAAGACAGCTAGTGGATTGCAATGCAATAAATCATCATTTGCTGATCCAATAGAAGTACATGGGAGCAATTACACTTTGGCAGCTATTTTATTTTTCCCTTATGGAGTTTCAGACTTATACACTAAGATAGCTTTCATGTGATTAAAACTTGCACCATGTTTAATTTCCTTCAAAAGAACAATCACTTTAAAAGGGAGAGAGAGGGGGTGAAAGAGACCCACAAGAGAGTGAAATAATGCTGGGGGTGGAAAAGGGGCAGTAATTTTGCCCAGATAATGTTGTCATATTTTGTAAAGCCTTTAATGCTGGAATTTATTTATTAATGATGCATGGGTTATTACCCACCATCTGTCTTGTGTTAGCAGTGGGCTGTTTCAGATTATGGTAATGTGTTTCTGATTTGAGTCGTGTTGAAAGCCAGAACAAGGCATCTCATGTGCAGTCCTCTTTGAGGCCTGCTGTTTTCAATTCCTCTTCACAGAATGGGCTTTTATTTGATTTGTTATGGGGATTTTTTCTTCTGTTGCCAAAACAGCTGCAAGCCTGGAAGGGAATGAGACACAGGGCCACAGCAAACTTGTTAGCTCATAAGAGAAACAGAATGTTCCAGGAACAAAAAAGGGAGCTAAAGGAAAAGGGGGAGAGAGAGAGAAAGATGTGGGGAAGAGAGATGGTAGGAAGGGACAGAAGAGAAGAAGGTGTAAGTGAAAGGATAAAGAGCTCTAATGATTTTTTACTTGGTTTTTCATATCCAGATCACATAAAAAAACATTTTCTATTCTGTCATGCAGTAAATTATTTAATTTTAAATTTAATATCGTAACACAGAAAGTCTTTATTTCTTTTTTTCTCCTGTTTTTGAAAGACTTCAACTGTTTTTATGCTAGTGCAAAGCACAAAATAAAACATTTACCCCAAATTAGCTTGTATCAAAGAGCTAAAAAACCCCAAAGCTAAAACCCAGGTCTGCATGTTTCTGATGTGGCATGCAGTGTGCCCATGGCAGAGAGATGGAAAGACAAGGACAAAAACCAGCAGCTTCCTTGCTGAGAATCTTCACTGAAGTCTCAGAGTCTGTAAGTCAGAATGCTGAGCTGTATTTATGAAATTAAATACACAAGTAGACAAGTTAATTTCTCTCCATAAAACTTGATTCCTCTTCACAACACCTGGACTATAGGTTTCTTATCCCAGGTCCACATGTGGTACATTTTAAATTAAGGGAACGTTTTTGGAAAATAGTGCACGTTGTATAAATAAACATGTTTAAGTTAAACCTTATGAAATAATTTACAAAAGTCTGTTGGTAAGGAAAAGTTGAACGTTCCACATACCAAAATGAAACTCTTTTATGTTACACACTAGAGCAATATGCCATCTCATTTTCAGACCATGACTTATGTTTGTCTCACATGAACAGAATCACACACAGAATAGCGCTTAATTTCTATATAGAAAGTATCTTCATTTACTGATGGGAAAACACTAAATAAATATTTATTTTTCTTTCCATTAGACTGAAGCTCTAACCAGCAGTCTTTTCTCTGTTAGTTTTAACCACACACACTTTTATAAAAATTCAGAAATGGTTTCAATAATTTTCATTTAAATAATAGGAAAAAACAATTTAGGTTTTATTGTTGTCGCTGTTTGGCTACATTTTTTTGGATTGGTTTTTTGGTTGGTTGTTATACTGTTTGTTTGGGGGATTTTTTTAGGAGTGGGTTTTTGTTGTTTTTTTGTCAGTTGGTTTGTCTGGGGGGTTTTGGAGCGGGGGGTTGGCCACTGGTGAGAACAAAGTGTGTGTAGGGAACTTCTGTACAGTAGAATTTCACATCTGAAACCAGTATTGTCATATTTTTTGTAAAGCATGCTGAATTTGTAAAAGTCACAATGCCACTCACAGGCAGTTGCTGAACTGTGGCTGAATTACTGCACATCAATTCCTGGTGTGTATCAGAAGCTTCAGTTCCCTAGTCCAATGAAACTGGTAGCTGAGTGTCAGAGTCTTCAACAAGCAGTTCACAAACTCTCCATTAGACTATCCACAAAGCAGCCATTTTGCAACTGATTATTTCCTTTAGAGTTATTCAAGAGGTGTTGACAAGTGCTTTTTTCCCCCCATTTTTGCCTCTTTTTTTAGACAGCTTTCCTTCTCCTTTCTTGATTTTTACCAACCAAGATCTAGGAAATAGTATGATGTAGGCCATCTTAAAGCTGATTTTTTGTTGAGTTGCTGTGTCATTTCTTAGTGCAATGAATTAGGTTGAAATACTAGCCTTTAAAATCCTTTTAGAATGTATGACGATGTGATTGAAATTCCTTTTTTTGGCAGAGCTCAGCAGCTAGGAACAACTGCTAAGCTCTTGCTAACAATCTTCAGTAGAAATCTCTGTGTCTGAAAGGACATATAATGGTGTCACAGTGACTGAGATTTCCAACTTAAATTGTCTATGAACGATCTAATCTGATTTATCAGGCCTCTTTTATTTTAACAGTAGGAAAATAAATGTATTCATTGAGGGGAAAATTGAGTGAATATTTTCTATATTGAAAATACAAAAGAACGCAAATGTGGCTGTTAAGGGAAATTTAAATCTGAGGACAATATTTGCCTTTTAGAGGACATTTTGGAATAGATAGTAACTTATGTAGAACACGTCAAAAAACCCTGAAATCCTCCACCTTCTTTGTGTGTGAGAAAAAAAAATATAAAAAAAGCACAGGCAATGGTGACAAAGCACACACAAAGACACAAATTGAATAATCCAAAATTGACATCTGTAAAGAGCATTGTAAGTTACAATTTCTTTTTATACTACAAACACTTTAACTGCATTTGATGATAGCACATATGTATTCTGATAACAGTTTATCCTTAGAGTGGGATAATCCAATTCAATTTTTCTTGTGCAGTTAAGTAAGTATGAAAAAGAAGCCATATATGCCTATGTAAATCTCAGTGATTTTGTATGTTCCCTCACACTTCTTTAGTGTATATGATGAAAATTACTAAAGTGATTTTTTCATGTGTATTCTTACTACATGGAGCTTCAGAGAAATTGATTTATGTGAGTGCTGCTGACAGACAGCAGTTATTATCTGTTAGGCATTAAGGAAGATTAGAGGACAAATACTTTAAAGCAAACAGCTGTTTTGTCCCAACGTTGTTAAACATGGTCTTTCACCTGTTACTAATTTTCTTCATAGTATCAAAGGTTTTTGCTTGTTTGAACACTAGGGGAAACCAGCTATTTCAAGTTGTTTACACAGAGCAAACAAGGGCACAAACAGGGAAGGATGTGCATGTTAACTAGGTATGGGCTTTGGTAAGATAAAAACCCGACATGTTCTCTGTAGTTGTTTCTCCGCTGCCTATCTCAAAGCTCAGAGAAGCCCACCAAAGATTTTATATTAATTTAGTGGATGAACTAGATATATTCTTACTGATTTTATTCTTATAACACAATCTTCTTTTCGTTGTGTTGCTTGCAAACACCCTTAAATATGTCAGTGCTTTTGGAATGTTTCCAATGGGATTAAAAATTAAGGACATGTGATGGTTGCTATCTTAATCAATGCTCCAGGCTTAATGGCAGTCCTCTGCAGTTCACACAGGTCCAGCAACATGTGAGATCAAAAATCCATCTGATTTGAAAATGATAGTTCTAATAGTAGCTGAGAGTATACGTTTAGGAAAAGACTGTATGAATAAGAATGTTCCATGTATATTGTCACTGGTTTCTTTTCTGATTACCTGAATTGTAAATCTTTCTTAGATAATGGTAACTTTGAGATGTTTGAATTAATAGCCTTCATGTGGGAGTTTTATTCCATGCCTTACCTACTCACTATTTGAACATATTTGTATTTCTGACCTGCAGGAAATCTGGTGCTATTCAGTTCCATGGCTCAGTTACATGTGCCATAGGAAGACTACTTTGATTTAAAAACTGATGCCTGCTGATTCTGACAGAGGTTGTTTTTCTACTTATTTTACAAGTAAAAATATGCAAACATTCCCTATTTATATTAATTGTACCATTCATATAACTTTTCTTTATGTCAGGCTAATCAGCCATTCTTTCACTCAGTTCTACTAAAAACAAACTCCATACACAGATGATACTGTCTGACACAGTAAGTATTCACAAAGAGCAGTGGATCAGACATCCACAATCCAACGCTTGACTGGGTTATACTCCTAAACATAATCCAAAACCTGTAGGGATTAAAAAAAAAAATAGTATCAGAAAAGATCTAAAAGATCTAAAATATCTAAAAGATTTCATTTCTGAATAAAAATTAAATCACATTTACATTTGAAGAATGCAAATGATATTTACATAATCTTTAAGTATTCAAATATGAAAAAACTGTAGTAAAAGTCCACAGAAACGTTAGTCTATTATTTTAGTCAGTCCTAAGGTTGTCCTCCTTTTGTTACTGCAAGTTATATGGAATCATATGGGCAAGGGAGTTCCTTTGTACTCAGGATAATAAATAAATCTTTAAGTACAAACATAAATTCACTGGAATCAGTAAAACAAACCCAAAACAGTAAACCACCCAAAAAAACCAACACAGAAAACCCAAAGAAATAGCAATCCAGCAAAAGAATGAGAAAATATTTCAAACATACCTGACCAAAACTCCTGACTATATGAACATTCCCACTTCTAGTAATCTCCTAGTCATTGGTGAAGAAAACAAGGAGATATGAGGTCCTACAGATATATACAGGTCTAAATGAAAGGAGTAGGAAGACATGTGTGGAAGGAACCATCATAGGAAATAGAAAAAGGGCAGTCTTCCATAACTTCATAACTTAAGCCTCTCGTGCTCTGCATAAAAAACAATTATAACTTCAGCTTTTTAACATCTTAAATTTTGTTTGAAAATGTAATAAATACTCTGCAATTTTTCTCATTTTGAGTACATATACTGTTATGAATACCTTTAATAATTTCTTTTGTTCTGTTGTACCCCAATCCACTGATCAAGATAGTATGTAGTCTCCTAACTTTATATTTGTGAGGAGAAGAGAAATTTCTCTTCTGAACTCACACTGTCTTCTAAAGGCTTCATTTAGTCCAACATACTGATCTGTACTCAGATCATAAGAGGAGAAAGTAAATGATAAAAATAAATATTTTCTTATATCTATTAAAAAAAAAGAGATAAGGTCTACAAAAATATCCAACATAATTGATTAGAAATGTGCATGTAAATCATCTTGGAATTCAGTTATATGATTACTATATTAGTAGGCTATTTAAAACACTTTAATTAAACAAAATTTTAAATTTGAATGTCTTCCAAGCTCTGGTGTATGAAATGAGACCAGAAGAGATAATTATATACAGTACACATGTTTTACAGTTTATTTTGACAGACTGTAAAGTGGGACTTTTAAAAACAATGATTTTACACTCAAACTAATAAGTTTTAATTTATCTGCATGCCACAGTCTCTGTAAAATATCTTTTCTGTTGATCAATATAAGGTTAATATACTTGCTGTCTTCCTTTCACTTCCAGTTGTATTTATCAGTATAAGCCATAATTTTTTAAAGACTTGTGATGTGGGGATATATGACAGCACTTCTGATGTGGTGTCATATGGTACTGTGAAAAAGACTACTTGACTATTGGATTGGCATATCCTGTTCCTCCTCCTCACCACACCCCCATGCCCCAGCATGGTCCCTCACACAGTTTTCCTATATGGAAATTGTAGCTGTATTGTGCACATGTGAATATTTCCTTCTCTATCCTAAGTTCCACACTGGGTAACAACACAGCCAAATAATCTGAAATCCGGGTGGCAAGTTGCATTTTGAAAGACAAACATAGGCTGCCCTTTATTACTGTTGGAAAAGACACAGTAATATAGAAAACCACAGCAGGGGAAATTTACCCTTCATGGGCATACACAAAACTTGCATTGACGTCAAAAGGTTTTCTGGAATTATATATCTAATGGAAAAAATATGTCCCATTGTGTCAACTACATTGCACTGAAATTCAGACTGACTTAGACTTTGGGATGTAAAAAGCTCATATCCCACTGCAATTGTCACCTTTTTTAATCGACTCATTTCTATGTCCTTAGCAAATATTTTCACCAAATATGTTTATGTTGGATGTAAGTCACATGCTATAAAATGAAATTTAAATGGAACATGAAATAAAAATTAAAGAAAAAAACTATATTTGTTAATTTCTGCTATGGATGAAAAAAAAATCTGCACACCTGCACTCCTTTGAATACATTATTTTCTGCCAGATTTCCATTGACTTGCTCATACCAAATTTACTTTTGCAAATTCTTATTTTTGAGCATAATTTTCCTACAAAGATGAGCTTAGCATGCTTATAGCATGCTGTTTTTCAGCAATGTGAAGATACAGATAATAGTGATCAACTCTTTCTACAAACCTTGCCTTTTATTCTCACGCTTTAAAATAATGTTCACATTACAATCCACAGATGCCTGAGCACTCAAAATGTTTTTAACTATTCTCCAAAAGGTGGCTTTAAGAAAGCAACATTCACAGACTATGGAATCTGCTTCTCTAATGAAAATATATCCACACAGTATGAGGGAGATGAATTATCAGTGTCTTAAAGTGTCAGGGATACTGTTCTATTTACTCTAACCACTATTTGGATAGGAAAGCTAAACTTTTAGCTCAAAGTGGGGATTACATGAACAGCTATGCATATTAGGTTTCCTTTGCACATCCACTCAAAATCTATGAAAGGGAAAAAAATAATTATTTTTTGGGGATTTTTAAAGTGAAGGGGTGAGGAGAAATTTTGGGTTTGGTTTGGACATTTTTTTTTGTTGTTGTTTTGTTTGGCATTTGCTGTTTTCCTTATTTAGTTAGTTAGTTAGTTATTCATTCATATTCTTTCTGTAAAGGCAAAATCTCTCCAAATTTCAAGTGTGTAATTTCTGCCATTAACTTCTGTCAGGACATTGGTCAGCTCTCTAAATTAGAGAAGGATAGGAATCAGAGGAGATAAAAGCAGAATGTTAAGCAGTCAGGGAACAAGTATGTGCCATCTACCATATTATATTTATTAGGCCCAGCAGTGGGAAAGGATCAGTGATTTACTGACTGGTTGGAACATCTCCTCCCATTTAAAAGCCTTTCACCAAGGCCAAATTGCTAATTACTTGGAGATCAAGCAGAAACCAACTACAGACAGACCAGCTACAAGCAACGCCTGCCAAAACAGCCAGACAGACCTGGTTTTTTTGTCCAACTGGCTTGAACAGTAATGACTGAGTTTGGCAAAACAGACCAAAGTCTAAAAACTGCCACCAAGTTTAAAATGTCAGTAACCCAGAGACTGATGTCTCGATCCTAGGGGGCCAGAAATTATGTAACGAATATAATTTCAAATCTGCAATCCTACAGGATCTAATAACATAACTCTTGACCCAGAAGCAGATATTTACCAGGAATGAGAATAATAAGGTTTTAAGGTATATTCAACAGCAACACCTTAGCTTTGATTCAATAATACCGTTATGAACTGCTGAGTTTATTTTTTAAACCCCCACTAAGTTCACATCATGCTTGAGAATTTATACTACTTTGCCTCCAGAAGGCTACTTTACTGTTCATTTTAGGTTTATTAATCTAAATCTAGTATTTATTGATTAAAAAAATAAAACAAGGCAAAAAATAAATAAACCTACTACTTACTGCCATAAGCAATATGCCATTATATAAGAATTTTAAATTTCAAAGCAGCATTGGAAAATTTATTTTAAGAAACAAAATATTTCCTTGTAGCCATAACATTTCAACTAATTAAAATCCTGAAATATCTCTTATGTAANGGACTAGAGGGTGTAACAACATTATCATCACAGATATGAGTTCTGTATTGTTTTATTTGTGTTCCCTTAGAAACCTCAATCTGAGTGCAATTATTTTGTCACGGGTCCAGGGTGCTGATTATTTGAATTAATTTTAAAATCAGGGACTAAGCCTGGAAGTGATGATCTGCTCCAGATACAGAAGTGGAGATATTTGAAGATAAGTAGAAGGATTAGAAATTCAGGTCTTTTCTTCCATGGATTTTAGAGAAAGTAATAATTGTGTTTTTTCTTGCTCCCTATATTCATATTCAACTTAGGAGAGTGCTAAATTTGCAATATAATTAATAACAATTTTCTTATAATAGAAATGTAATTTGACAAGGTAATTGAAACATTAGCAAAAAATCACATTAAAGTTATGAGAAACATACCGCATTTTTCTTAGAAGACGTAACTTTGAAGAATGAGTGAATAGTTCTGTATTTTTGTCCTTTCAGCTTGTTTTACCATTACAAAAGCTTTTCTACACATCTGAAAGTCAGTAATATCTGCTAAGTACTTTCCTTGCAACTTACACAACTATTCACCAGGAATCAGACTGAGATCATCAAACTTCGTTCCTAAAGTTGAAACTAGTGTAAGCAAGGTTTTGGCACTAGAAGATGAATATAGGATTTGAACTGGACAGTAAGAATATCACTTGCTAACTAGTGCATTTTACAGAGGAAGAATGAAACAGTTTGTCCATGTAACAGGCCAGTTTTACAAAAAAATTATTTTTAAAAATTGCATCATTTCTTCACTAGCAGAGAAAGGACAAGTGGTTATTAAAGAAAAGCCAGAAAGTTGCATATAGATCAGTAGGATCATTTACACAAATCCCACCAACCCATTTAAGATTATTTGGTTGCTTTATTTGACCCAAAGACCCCACTCACCACATGAATTTGCTCATCTGTTTAAAAAACAGAATGCCTGCTAACCATTTTCCTATGCTTTGACGCATTTGTTTCCAAAGTATTTCTTTTAAATTGAGTGAGAATCAGGCTTAATGCACACAGTTCCATAACAACATTCCTTGTAATGAGACACATCTTTTAATGGAAAGTACGGCCCTGTTAAATTAAAAACATGCAAAGTAAAAACCACATAGATCAGTATGTAAAAAATAGAGCCCTTTCATATTTATTCATTTCACTAAACAATGTGATGATGCATACTAAAATAAAACACATACACACCAAAGAGGTTATATTCCCACTAGCATAAAGATGGCTCTCAGAAAAAGGTGAAATACTGAAAAATCTGATCCCCATTAAGCAGGCAAACAAGGAATAATATCCATCCAATGTTAATTTGGATTTTTAACTGCAATGATTTCAATCTCCCTCGAACTATATTCTGTGATAAATTTCGTGAGATCACAGAACCAATACAGGAATAAAGCTGAGCCCTTTGGGGTTTGATATTGCAAAATTTTAAAAGCTTTTCAGTTTGTATTTATGAAATTCTCAGTGGCAAGTATCCCGTCATGTTTCAGTGCTAGTAGAGGAATGTACATATTAAGAGCAAGAAAGGAAAACTGTTCCCACAACCTCTGAAATTTGACTAAATATTCTTTTAAAATGTTTGTCTTCTATTCCATACTTTTCATCTGTGATCAAGAGATAACACCCTAGAGAGACACAAAATGTCCAAAGTAGCTTTACCTTTAATTTCCTTTCTAAGGATATTATGCACAAGGGTATGGATCATGTCACAATCAATGTTTGAAAATATATTTTAGTCTAAATTAATGGAAAAGGGAACTGAGTTTATAGATTAATCTTTTAAAACTACATTTTGAGCAATGCATAAGATTTTGGTTTAAAGGCAAGAAAAAGCCTCACAAGTTCTTTTTCTTATTTTTTATTTTTACAGACATCTTGAAACATAAGAAACAGACCACACAATACAAAACATGTCAGATCCAGAAAAAGTGTGCCACATTTCATTTAGCATGAGCTGTCTAAATTGCATGCTAAGAATAAAGTGTTATTGTCAAAGGGAAAGTTCAAAAGGAAAACACATAACCTCAAATTGTATAAAGAATGCTTATAACCATAGTGGAAGATCACAGTCACAATAATTAATCTAAAAAATATTGCAGCCTAGTTTATTCCATACAGTGTTCTTCAAAAGCATTATGTGTCAAACTTACTCTACAGTTCATAAAAGCCATCTGTCAACAGTTTCATGATGACATTTTTGCTTTAACTCTGTTCAGAGACACAGGGGCTTCAGAAACATGAAATTTCTTGGATGCTACTGACTGAACACCATGTATTCTGTGACTTTTTTACCCATTGCTAAATTTCAGATTCTACCTTTTGTTTCATTTTGTTCTGCTCAGCTCCTGCCAAAAAGACTATTTTATGTCCTGTCACTTATACAAAGAAATATTCTGTGATTGTCCAAGCTGCATGTTCCTTAACATTCAGGTAAAAATCTGGCATTTATTCTGATATAAAAGCTAAAAGAAATCACCATTTCTTATTGCTCCTAAATCCACCTGCCATCATATATTTTTAAAAGAAAAAAAAAAAATTCCAAGAACAAAAGGGACACTAAACATTTTTTTGCTTTAGTTTTCCATGGCAAGGCATCTTCCATTTCCCACACCTCTCAACTGGATGTAATGCAAGATTAGGGGAGCAAAGTACCTCCCATTGTAAGTAAAGATCAGGACCATGAACACCTGAGGAACCTCAACATACATAAGTACATGGGATCTGATGGAATGCATCTCAAAGCTCTGAAGGAATTGACTGGTGTAGTTGCCACCCTCTATCCTATTTGAAAAGCCATGGCAGTCAGGTGAAGTCCCAGCAATTAGAAAAAGGGAGATATTTTACCCATCTTTTAAAAGTGTAGAAAGGAGGACCCTGGGAACTACAGAACTGTCAGCCTCCCCTCTGTGCATGGGAAGAGCACAAAAAATCCATCAAAAAGATGGATTTGATGGGTGGAAGATCCAGTGAATATGTATTTGTATAGACAATCTTATCCAGAGTGTAGAGGTCAATGGTTCAGCATCCAATGGACATTGGTGAAAAAGGGTGTCCCTCAGCAGTTTATATTGGGACAGTACTGTTTAAAGATTTCATCACTGACATAGACAAAGGGATCTAGGTCACCACCAGCAAATTTGCTGATGACATCAAGCTGAGTGCTGCAGTTGCCACAACCTGAAGGACGAGATGTCATTCAGAAGGATCTGGACAAGCTGGAGAACTGGGCCCATGGGAATCTCATGAGGTTTTACAAGACCAAGTCCAAGGTGCTGTACCTCAATCAGGGCAACTCCTGGATCCAACACAGGCTGGGGGATGAAGAGATCGCAAGAAGTCCTTCCAAGAAGGACTTGGAGGTGCCGGTGGACGAAGTATTTTCATGACCCAACAATGTGCACTTGTAGCCCAGAAAATCAAACACACCCTGGGTTGCACCCAAGGCAGCATGGGCAGCAGGTTGAGGGAGGGGATTCTGCCCCTCTGCTCTGCTTTGCT
Organism: Grantiella picta; assembly: GCA_013397955.1. Lineage (NCBI taxonomy): Eukaryota > Metazoa > Chordata > Aves > Passeriformes > Meliphagidae > Grantiella > Grantiella picta. Next base: position 206,251 of record VZRM01007023.1, read on the forward strand.
CTGCTCTGCTCTGTTCTGCTCTGCTCTGACCTCACCTGGAGTTCTGCATCCAGCTCTGGGGCTCAAAACACAAGAAGGACATTATGCTGCTGGAGCAAGTCCAGAGGAGGCCATGAAGATGATCAGAGGGCTGGAGCACTTCTCCTATGAAAACAGGCTGAGAGAGCTGGGGCTGTTCAGCCAGGTGATTACAAGGCTCCAGAGAGATTTTTAGCAAGATTTCCATACCTAGAGGGGGTCTACAGAGCGAGTTACAGACTTTTTACAAGAACATGTAGTGACAGAACAAGGGGAAAAGGCTTTACACTGAAAGGTGGTCAACTTAGATTAGCTACGACAAAGAATATTTTTTACAATGTGTGTAGTAGCACAATGACACAGGTTGCCCTGTAGCTGGAAACATTCAAGGTCAGGTTTAATGAGGCTCTGAGCTACCGGATGTAGTTGTAGATGTTCCTGATCATGGCAGGTGACCCAAACTATTCTACAATTCTATGAAATTTAGCCTTTTTTCCACCAAACCTATCTCTACAAGGCTCTAAACATGATTCATCAGAGTTCATGCAAGTTTAATTCAAAATATTCCACGAAGCAAAGTAATCAATAATTGTAGAAGGAAAAGCTTCAGGTATGCAAAGGAGAAAAACTATTTGGAAAATATTTGCAAGAAATAGGAAATCAGATAAGCAGAACCAACAGTCTATGGATGTATCTACTTTGGAGTTTTGTTTGGATCAGGAGTGTGATCTTGAAACAAATATTCAAATTGTCTTCATTCATACTGTGGTTCATATCACAGAGCACTCCTGGAACATATGGATGAAATAAGCCGAGAGAATGCATTCCAATTGGCTGAAGTAAAAAGCCTATGAAATGCTGCAGCACAAGCCTCAGGTTCTCAATATGAATGATTTCACTGTACATTTCTAGGTCCACACTGATTCCATCAGGTACAGAAAATCCTTGAACTAAGAGCAACAAAATGTTTTCCACTGTTATTTATGGAAATGTCCTGTTCCAATGGAGATTAGAAGTTTTGAAGACTTTTTTGGGTTTTTTTTGATAATTTCTGGAAATGCTGAATGAGCAGAATAAACAGATAAAAAATGTAATGCCTTCACAATAAAGGCATTATGGCATCCATCAGATAAAGATATAGCATCCATCAGATCTGCTGAAAACTTGTCACACAGAGTATCAACACATATCAGAAGTACTGCACACACACTCCTTTATTTTAGGAACTCCTTACAAAATAGGATCCTTACAAACAAAGGATTTATGAATGATATTCAGAAAAGTAATTGTTGATTTACATGAAGAAACAGCGAAAGAACAAAGGAAATTCGAATGCACCAGAGTTTTAAAGAAGTTTAGGATGTCTGAAATCCAGGGAAAAAAGACAAAGAAAACGAACTTTTAAATGCTTGTTTTCTCAAAAGAAATACAATCCTGGTTTTGATATTCAAAGCGGCAGAAACTGGAAATTAACACACTTTTCGTAAGAAAAACAAATGGTGAGTAAGCAAATGATTCACAAAGAAGGACAAATTAAAAATATCCTTTACTTTATAAAGTATATTGCAATTGGTGACATTAACTAGCCACAACATCTAAAAGAGAGCAAACTTAAAACATTTATTAGAATTACTATTGCTTTTTAGCGCTCCTTTACAATGCTGTTAATCTTTTTCTTTACATTCTACTGCAATGCACAAACCAGTGTTACTGTTTCCAGCTATTAACATATCCAGATTTAAAAGATCTGGGGGACATTATCCCTTTTTATGTTTACTGAAAAAGAAGTTAAAGAACTCAGTACTTAACTAATTCAATGTAATTTTTTTCAGACCTTGAAAAAGCTGAGTTCATTATCCTCACAAACAGTCTCAATGTTTCAATCCCTAGCTATCTATTATGCACATTTTAGACTTACCTATATGGTTGGGCTTGCTGCTGCACATGTAAATGTCTTAATGTGCATACTATTTGATAACAAATCATTTGAGAGACTCAAGTTGAAGGCTCACGTTTAGGGTCAGTGTTCTTTCATGATTTTACAAACTGCATGGATGCAGGAAATAAGTTTACCTTATGTAAGACTGTCAATGATACAAAGATGGGAGGAACTGTGGACTTCTTTCAGGGTAGAAAGGCCTTGCAGAGGGATCTGGATAGACTAGAGGGCTGGGCAATTCTGTAGAGTATGCAATTTAACAGGTGCAGGATTCTCCACCTGGATGGGGTAATCCTGGTTATACATGCAAACTGGGGAACAAGAGACTGGAGAGCAGCCCCAAGGAAAGACGTCTGGGGTTGTGGGTTGACAGCAAGTTGAACATGAGTCAGCAGTGCCCTGGCAGCCAAGACAGCGAATTATCAGGGGTGCATCAGGTACAGGATTTCTGGACAGTTGAGGAAGGGGATTGTCCCTCTCTATTCTGTGCTGGATTTCCCTTACCATGAGTTTTGTGCGCAGTTTTGAGTGCTGCACTTCAAGAAGTTTGTCAAAGCATTAGAATGTGTCCAGAGGAGGGTGGCCAAGATACTGAAAGGCCTCAGGAGAAGGAACTCTGCATAGCAGCTGAGGTTACTTGATTTGTTCAGCTTGGAGGAGTAAAGTCTGGGAAGGCTGTCAGAGATCAAGAAGCATCTGTGTAATGCTAGTTTTTAGACTACTGTCTTTAGAGAGGAGCAGAGAGGTGGACTTGATGATACCTTGTTTTGCAATGAAGTCCAATACTTCAGCAAAATACTTTATGCAATGAAGACCAATACTTCAGCAAAATACTTCCATAACCTAATAGTTAAAATAAAAAACAGGAAATGAATTAGTTTCTTTCCTTCTAAAATCAGAAGAGTTCGACATATTTGTTTTCAAAATCACCTCATCAGTGAAGGTCACAAAGGACAGTCAAAGCAATTTGGGTAAATGCCAAACATTTATGCCCAAAATCATTGTGGAGCTAAATCATAATGTTTCCCTTTTCTTTTTGAGATGGGCAAGTAGTCTATTAAGTTTCATGGCAAAAACAACAAAACACAATCCTTGAAAAAGTTTTTAAATGAACAATGGTAGAGGAAAAAATTAATCCTAGAACTTTGTCTGAAGAGAGCGGGCAGAATTTAGCAGGTGTAGCAAAACCCATACATTCTTTTTATAGCAGAAAGTTGGATACACTTTTGAAAGTAGAATATTCAGTACTATTACATATTTAGATTGATTTAAAGCTTTGATTTTGACTGCAGTCATCCAAACAAGATGGTCTGAATTTAAGTTCTTGTCTGTATTCTGGTTTCACACAGATTTCTAACAACTGTTCACACAAAATAACTTAGACCTTCTAAATACCTTTACTTAAAAAGATTTTCAAAATTACGATTTTTTGGTTTTTAAAAAGAAAGGATTGCAACTATTGATTTTATCAGAAAAAATCAACAATTATGCTACAATTACTAAACACTAGATAATGTAGCCTTAGCTCCTTGTTCAGAAACTACTCAGGTGGTTTTGGGGGCCTTTTGATAATCATTGGTCATTTTTTTTTACCCCCAAGTTCTGTGTTACAAGTGTTGTACTCTATTTTAACAAAAATACCCATGTGGGATCGGATGTTGGGGAAATAGGAAAAGAGAATTACATTCTGGGTATTACTTTTTCCTTCGAGATCTAAATTATCTGTTGTCATCTAGTAGTAAACAAAATTACTAATCATGAGTCCCTAAGCAGATCACATATATACTTAACTGAGATTGGAGTTGTGCATCTCATTCAGTGTACTAGCCCATTCAGGTTAATGTATTCCACAGCCCACTTTTCAGCATATTGAAAGTTTTGTGTCCATTGTGATGCCCACTGGAATATCACATCTAGAAAACAACCCTGTTTCCTCTTAGAGACCTCAGGAAACCTTCATGAGCCCTAGTAGTACTTATCAGCCAGTTGTAATGGTCTTGTACTTTTCCATTAGCTTGACAAATGTGTCAATTGCTGAGCTCTTGTCTTACAGTCATCTTTCCATCAAAATGCCTGAAAGAGGCAAATTACATCACTCAAAATCCAAGGACGTCACCCAAGGTCCAAGGACTGCCAATTTCTTATAGAGTATTGTCAGTAATTTTTCAATCTTGGCCTCTGTTGCATCTGTCACTACAGCTGGAAAGTAAGCAGTGGGCCTACCTCCTTAAGGATAAAACTTAATGTTTAGCTCACCCATATGCCCTACCTAGCATTCATTAGAGAGAAGTGACTTCAGATGGGAACTGTTACTGGCTGTCCCTGTGACTGACCCATGAGTAAGTAAGTCTATATACTACGAACATGAAGCCCTCAGCCCTGCAGATCTTTCTCTGATCAGCGAGTGCTTCTTTCTTAGAAGTGTGAGGCAACAAAGGAAAAAGAAAACATGAACAAGGGAACTGTGTCAGATTTTCCAAGATGCAGTTACCTTGTAACTGTATGCACAGTAAAATTTGTGATACATTACCTACTCACCTCTCTCTAGGAAAATACATTTTGTGCATTTTTATTACTCCTTCTGTTCTTCATTTGAAAATCAAAGTTTAAGAATTATAATAGAGAGGCCTTAAAAGCCAAACACTTACCTTTGTCACTTGGAAAAAACTTACCTTCCAAGACATTCCTTGACAATGAAATCCAGATCACAGCATTCCCTAGCAAAGACACAGCCAAGCTCAGAAAGAGTAGAGGTCAGGGGAGGGCAAAATTTGGCAGCATTAGACTTGTTCAGGTTACTAGAAATGTTTCACTATTAAGGAAATGGCCAAAACTTCAGCAGTTAAAACTTCTCTAAAATATAATTGAGTTCTACCCCAGTAGTGATTTTTATGAATAAGGTAAAAAATCCTAATAAATCCATTTAGAAATAAAACATTTGGAAAGTATTTTTTTTTTCTTTTCCCATTCCAGGAGAAATTCAAATCATAGTAATATGTTATGTCTCAAATTCTTGATGGTTCCGCAATGACCCAGAAGACATCACTATACCATGGAAAATTTAACAATCATCTATTTCACAGTAAACAATAATGCTCATGTGGGTTCTATAAGTGAAAAACTCCAAATTATACTGAGGTGTTATGGACAGAATAACTATGGGCTTTAAGCTTTGTTATTCACTATCAGAGGGAATAGTCTCCCATAAACCAGCACATGAGACATATGATAACAAAAAGGTCACTGGTGTAAAAGAAAAGTATGGTAGTGGCTACAGAATAAAGAGGAATGCAGCAAAGAATCCCCCAGCTCCATTCTTATCTCATCCTTCATCCGTTGTATTCTGTTATACAGAAAGCCTTGTAAAGAGTCTAGTTGTACTTATGAAACCACAGATTCGTAATACATACTAGACCAAAGGGCATGTTATTCTGTTATCAATGCATTCTCTGTAGTCCACCCGGAAGCAAAAGCACTCGGGGAAAGATCATTCAATAGGAATAAATTCTTAACCAAAAAAAAAGTCCCAGTTTCTTACGTAATCTATGTTGGACATTAGGAAGAAATTGTTCACAGAAGGGGTGATTGGGCATTGGAATGGGCTTCCCAGAGAGGTGGTGCAGTCACGTCCCTGGAGGAGTTTAAGATTGGATGTGGCACTCAGTGCCATGGTCTAGTTGACAAGATGGTGTTGGGTCATAAATTGGACTTGGTGATCTCAGAGGTCTTTTCCAACTTAATTGATTTTGTGATTTTGTGATAATCCTTCTATCTCAGATTACTACGTAGTGCAAGGTCTGTCCAAAGTTGAGGTTGAAGCCAAGGAGTGTAATTGAAACACGTTAGTAATGGTAAATATATCAATTCTTTGATAGTAAAGGGTTCTATTCTCTAGTCTTAATTTAAGAAAGCAGAGCCTTCTCATATCTCATGCATCTAACAAATAATATAGTTGGCTTCTTCCTGTACATGCTCACACACATGACTTTCTGCAAGCCTAGAAAGTCAGCCTTGTTGTTATCAAGCTTGCAGAGAAAAGGGACATCTTATCCCTTCCTGACTGATGTTCAAAACCAGAAACACTACCCTATTATTACTGAAAATCAGTACTCCTTCCTTCAGCCCTTCACCAAAAATACTCTGTTTATCTTCTATCCCTATGTCAGTTTCTCTAGGTAACTTCCTCCTTTTTGTTTTCCTGTACATTCTTTTTTTCTTCGCACAAATTTTCCACTGAAGTCATAATAGTTTCCATAAAGCATCATCATTATTCTTCCCTGCTCAACTAAAACAGAATATACATCAACGATAACATAAACAGCAGATATTCAGCCAACACCTTCTGTTGAAGCAGTCCAGTAAAACCTACATTTAGTTTATCTTTTCAAGTCAGAAAGAGTCAAGATTTCAGGCTCTTGCTCCTTACTACTCTAGAGATGAGTTGTCACATCTCTAACAGCTTCAAAGTACCACCCAGTGAGGGGAAGATGCAGAGAGGAAAGCCACAAGTATTGTATTAACATATGGCTTGTGATCTCAACCTCCCCTCATCTCTTATTTTCCTCCAAACAGATCCAATATTAATTCTTGTTTGTCATCAAATCTTTGATTAGTAACATACCCACTATGGGACAAGTTGCCTTTTTAGTCTTTCTTCAGAACTAAAAATTAGTTTCTGATAAATTGAACAAATACTGCCAGAGAGCAGAGATTCCTTATGGATCTGCACAGACTATGGCCAAGCCCTCACAGGATCTGGGCTTATAAAAAAAAAATTTCTCCTTCCTACTAAACTTCAGGCAAAAAAACTTACCTTAAAACATCCATTGTTTTTATCCAGTAAGATGCAAGAAATATTGAATAATTATTCCCAAGAGAATAATCTGCAGTTACCTAAGGTCCAATTATAATGATACTGCATACCTTCCTTGCTAAGACCACAAAATTGGATTGTTCATTGTGGGTGGTTTTCTACAAGGATGGTCCTAATCGCAGGCTAATGATTGTATCAAAAATTAACTTTGTTCAATTGACAATGATCTATTCAGGAATAAATCGTAGGTTGAAAAATAAAAAATCTACCAAAAAACAGGAAGAACCTTGAGGATAATCAGTAGCTTATTCTACTAGGGTTTACTAGAATAAAATCTGCTTCTTACAGTTCATTGTTCTTTTCATTGTTTCCGTTTTTTCTCTTAAAACTGGTATTTTCTGACATGAATTTTACGAAAGAAGTACACGTAGAATATAGAACAATGGTTTAGGCTAATATTAGCAAAAACAGCTGCTGTTGTTAAAATCTCAGGGAAAATAAACATGGGTCAGCATGGTGTAGGGCGTAGTGTAGGTGACAGTAATGCTTAAATATCCATCTCCCCTAGGAAAGGGGTGCAGGTACAGAGGGGAATATATGCATTCACGAGTGAGGTGTTGTGAGAGACTGTAAGGATTGGTGTCTGGAAACATCCCTTCTGTGTATGTGTGGGGGTGTGTGTGTCTGTCTGTCTGTCCTTGTGAGTGTGTGTCTGTGTGTGCTTGTCTGTCTGTATGTGTCTGTGTGTGTGTCTGTGTGTCTGTGAGTCTGTCTGTGTCAGTCAGTCAGTCATTCAGTCTGTGTATGAGGGGCCAGGCCAGGCTGTTCCGGGCCTTGCCCTGCCAAGGCTCAGCCCTGCCTCTAGTCAGTCTGTCTGTGTGTCTGTGTCGGTCAGTCAGTCAGTCAGTCAGTGTCAGTCAGTCAGCCAGTCTGTGTCAGTCACTCAGTCAGTCAGTGAGTCCTGCCGAGGCTCAGCCCTGCCCCTAGACAGTCAGTCTGTCAGCCTGTCAGTCTATCAGTCAGTCTGTCTGTGTCTGTCAGTCAGTCTGAGTCAGTCTGTGTCAGTCAGTCAGTCAGTGAGCCCTGCCGAGGCTCAGCCCTGCCCCTGCCCTGCCGCTGCCCCTTTGGCAGCCCCAGCCCGGCTGTGTCCCCCCGCGGTGGCTCTCAGTCCCTGGCCCAGCGCAGGCAGCGCTGCACAGCCACCCTGGAGCCCCAGCCTGGCCTCGCAGGGCCAAATGACCGCAAGGCCCAGCTGGGGGAAGGGCCAGGAAAGCCAAAGGGCATTCCAACCAAAGGCTGCAGCAAGCACCTGTCCTGACCCTGCCTCCTCTTGGAAATTCTGTCAGCTGACCACTGGAACCAGGAGCGGTAGCAATGGTGGTTCTTTTCTATATCTTTTCTATTGTTCTCTCCTTCTCCTTCTAATTCTCTTTTCTCAGAGTTTCGAGTAGCTTAAAATATGTTTGGTTTGGAGTTTGCTAAGTTGAATAGGCTAAGTTAGTGCTTTGTGAAATGTTTTATGTTGATTGAATACTGCTGTACACTTCCACCAAAGTTCTCTGATTTTCTGAAGTTGCCAGTAAAGTTTTATGTTGTTTTGACTTCTTGACAATATCTTGTCAGTATTTCTCCCTTGCATCTAATTCAGGGTACGTAAAAAAACATAAGCTTTTCTAATAGTCTCATCATGCGAGGTTTCAGGGCCTTATGGGTGGGACTGTGATCCCCAAAAATTGTGTGACAGGGGGAGATATGCATATGACTGTGTCTGTGTCTGCATATATGACTGTTTGTATCTGCATATGAGTGTTGGGGTTTTTTTTCTCTGGTATTATAGCTTGTCTGTTATATTATTGATATTGCTCCTGAAGGTGTTGTCCACTGAGTGCTGATCCATCATATCATTCACAAATTAATGGAGTGCTTTGATCCTAATTTTGCTTTAAAGTATGTAAACTAAGTAGCATTTTCCTGTTACAAGCTATTCCAGTGAATGTTATTCTCAGAAATTGTCAGCAGCAGATTGGACCTTATTCTCTTGGATCAGTGGCATAAGCATAATTTCTGAAAGATTCTGAAACTTAAATTCTTGTCTTTCCTAACCTGCATCCAAACCTTATGTGCAGTCCTGTTTTTGTAATAGAAGATAAATTTTGTGCTCTTTTTTCCCACTCCATTTCCTTCAGTTTTGATGTTTGAATCAATGATGTTGGAGATAGATAACTAAACTCCTCTTCAAACCTAGATTTTGCCACTGGCTTTTTTTTTACCCAACCATATCTCAATTGATGGACTTGCTTAAAATTGACGTGAGAGCAGAATGAAGGAAGGTGAAGCAGAGTAGTTGAGAGGAGTTTCCTCACCAGGCATGAGAAATATGTGATTATAGTGGATGATTCTATTTATTGCTAGCACATTATCTAAATATTGCCAATGCAGTATCTAAATAACAAACTCCATAATCTATTTTATGAATTATAGTACAATCAGGTCTTGATTGTAAGACTATTCAGTCATGGGCTTCAGTAAGACGCTCTTGCTTTCTAAACTTGAAAAAGTCTAGGTCTGGCTAGGTCTACTTCGTCCCAGATTTAGTCAATGGTCTATGACTAAAGAGTTATAAGCAGGTTGGGCTAGAAATGTACAGGCTTACTTTTTTTTTTGCCTTATTGAATTCATAAATGTGAAGTAACAAATTATTTACATAGTTACTTCAGGATTTTATCTCCATTCTTTACTGGATCTTAGAGCTTTCACTCAGCTGTCCATAAAAGAGTGTTTTCAGTCTTCCGTAATGACCTGCAGGCATTCCCGTGAAAAAGTGGCAGGGGAGGAAGAGAGTAGGATATGCACACAGAAGTTGCCTTCAACCTTGAAAGACCAGTTTGCCCAGTTGGTCCAGTCCACAACAGTCTTTTATATCCTTTTGCAGGCCAATGTACACCTATGTCAGTTCCTAATATTTCTGTTCCCCCATTTCTGGAATGTATTAATCATGTGAAAATCCAAAGATCTCCTCCTGCAATACCCACCTGGTGTTCTTATCTTATGACAATTCACATTGCCCGTCTGAGACAGATGAAGGGAGAGGGGGTGAGTGTGTGGTGAGAGGGAGGAGGAATGCAAGATGTTAGCTGTTTTTCATCACCATCAGAGAAGGGAAACAGCCCAGAGATTAAACGACTGTTGTGGAGGCAAAAAACAAAATGTGTGTTAAAATCACAAATTTTTGATGCAAGATTTACCCATCTCCACCCAGAAAACCAGTGTTCCTTGACAGAATTGACAAAGTCCCCAGACAATATTCACTGCAGAGCAGTGTCAATGTCATCACTTCAGGAAACATGTATTCTCTCTCATGCTTGAAGATCATGGCATCCAACCTCTTGAAGAGCAGAAATTTTTGTAGTATGTGTCAGCACAAATATTCAAAAAATGAAAAAAATTGAGTTAAACTCTTTTCCTCTATAAAGCTTGTTTACAATTCATCTTCTTAAACCAACTGTACATAAAGAATGCTGACAGCCTGAATCAGGCACACCTACACTAGGTTCTTATTAGCCTTTTAATCCTCCTTTAAAGCAACTGTTGACTTCAGAGTTTGTTTAGAAGAAGGAAGTTAGGAAGTTTAGCCTCATTTCTCGTAAAGAAGCAACATGAAGCTCAAGGTAGTTTACTCAAAATTGAAACTTATATTTGTATAATATAAATATCCTGAGATTTGGAGACGTGGAAGTTTCTGAGAGACAGAATAAAAATCATTGCGATTGAGAGCATAAGAAAATAATTTCTATTAATGTAACATAAATCAACCAAAAAGTCCACATCCTAAGGATGCCAAATAAACAAAAGAACTGTTTTACGGTATTTTGGTCTTGAATCATAGCAGGACATGAATTACTCCTCACAAAACCACAGTTATGTAAATTTATACATAATGTTCCAATGACTTTATCACCTTTAATTATATTAATTTCTCTGTTAAAATTTTTTCTCTCAGTTCAGAGCAGTAGATTCTTCAGATTAAATCTTAATTTACTAGTTAACTCTCAAACACAGAGTGGTATTGCACAACAGAAAATTATTGCTCCGTTTCTATCTTTTCCTCTTATGTAGGCCAGCTAATCTGTAACTCATGTTGTGTTTTCTGTTTTAGCAGCATCCTAATTGGCAGATTTTGAAGACTGTGCTGACATGTAAGGTTTCCAGTGGTACATATGTTTCTAATGTACAATGAATAATTTAATGACAAGACAGTTCCGTGGTCTACCCACTGCAAATTTCAGTCGTTAAAAATGTCTGGTGCAAGATGTCTTTAAATAGTAGGCACTTTCTTGGTACATTAATTTTCCTACACTCAGAAGCAGAACATGTAATAGTAGCTGTCACTTAGTGTAAGACTCTGTTTACTTTTAAAAGCTATTTACAGCTTAAATGTCTTGTTCGAACTGATTAGCTATAGTAGGATTTAAAACTTTTATAAGACCTATTTATTACAGCTGATATGTTTTTCCTCGGACTGTTGTTCAGGAAATACATCCCGTCAGCATTAGGACAAGAGTTAAGGTTTGGTTTTGGTTTTGTCTGGCTACACCTGATAAATAAGTCAGCTGGATTTTGAGAACAAGTGAAATGAAAACCATAAAACCCTAACATACAAGTAAAGCGGTAGCTGTGGCATTTGTGTTTAATCCCTTTCCTTCACATTTACAAACAGAGAGAGCCAGAACAGCTTCCCAACTCAATACCTCAACAGTCACAAACCCATATCCTCATCTATAATTCATCTTGGCTAATAATGTGCTTACTGACTGACACTGTGTCCAACAAGCCCTTCACAATGTGGAAGTTCTAATTACAGAGGGCATACAATTGTTATTCCACAACTAAAAGATTGTTTGAGAAACATTCCAAACATGCAGACACATATATAAATAATAATTTTTTTAAATCCCAGATTTAATGTAAAGCTAGAATACATCTCCCTTCCAAGACAAAGATGAAAAAGCATTAAAGGATGTAACAATTCAGAGGAGACAGTTTTTTTAATATTCCAGTCTCAGACTATGCTGATCATTAAAATGGTGTTTCAAATGCTATAGTCTTCCTTGGCAATATCACCTGTCAAACAATCTTTTCCTCCTATTTTGTCATTTTTCTTCATGCAATCCAGGCAAATTTGTCTGCATCACTAAAAGTCCCTGATTTCCTTGAAGCTGGGATGACTAATTGGCATGACTAGGAAACAGAGGGATATTTGATTGGTTTTTCTCCATATCTTTAAATGCATGTTGTCCTTCTGCCAATCAGTTTCTACATTACTGTGAAAACTGAGCTTACTGGCTCTCGAGTTAGGCAATAATTCGTTTCAGGAATGACTTTTTAGTACAGGATGGTAAAAGGCAGTAGGCTTTTATCTTTCCTCACATTTTCCTTCTGAGATTGCAGAAAAGAGTTGTTTCCTCTTCTGTGCTCAGAGTTCCCCAATTCTAGTTCACACTACCTCCTCTATCTCTGTGCTGGGAAGATCTGTTGATCAACCTGATTCTAGGAAGAAAGTACAGGCATCTTTTCACCTACTTTATTGTTGTTTATTATGGTGTTATGGCTGTCAACAACATTAATGTACTATACACACAATTTGGTGGATGAGAACAGGATCATTTACACTCTGTCATGCCACTGAGTCAGAGGTTCTATGAGTCTCTGTCTTCCAGCAGGCAGCATTGAGCAATTGTTAGCCCTTTACACACTGAACTTGGTACAAGAGTAGACTTCTGTAGGTTCTCTCACACTTGGGCACAGGACACACTTCCCACAGCCTGTGTCAGGCACATTCAACACCTCTGACAATCAAAAAATTCACCCACATGCAGCTTTGCATGTTTTCCTTATTGTTTATAACTGAATTATCAAAAGCTATTTTGTGGCACACAGGTTCCCAAATTTGCTTGAGCAAATTTTCTGCTTTACTTTTGAGTTGTTTTGGAATTTATATTTTTCATAAAAATAAGCAAGGAGCAAAACTCAAAGCACTTCCTTTTCTTTCCCTTTATGTGCTGTATATCTGGAAAATTGAGCCATTCCTTTCAGGACCATGGGGCAAATTCAAAATATTTTAGTCTTACATAGAACTAATACTTTTCTTTAGCTCTAGAAAAATAACCTAACTTTTCAGGGTAGTGAATGTCAACAATAAGAAAATCAAAAACTTTCCGTAAGGAAAACTGAAATGATGCAAATATGAGCCTATTGTTTCACTCCCAAAATGACACTTATCTATGGGTGCCAAAAAGTTTGCAAAACTATAAGCGTTCTTTGGCATGGTTTGTTAATAATCTTGAGTGAGCTTTTAGTGGATGTTATCGGAAAACATGATAATTGAGTAAGCTTTTTGGGTTGAAATGAAGCAATCAAGACACTGATTAATACTTGTTTGGATCAGCAGAAGTGTAATGAAAACACAGTAAAAAAGCATAAGCTGGCACTGGTAGAGATTACATATGTAAAGGAAGTGTACCTTAAACCATATCCCATTTCCAATCTGAACAGTAATGTTGGAACAGAAGATACTTGAGAGATCTTAAAAAAGAAAGACGAGGACTTAGACTTAAGTGACTTGCCTTAGACTTAAGTCTAATGACCACTTGCTGCATTGTTCATCCTTACCTTGCATTGGTGCAATCATCTACCTTAATTTATTTTGCAATGTATTTTAAGCGACACACCATTATGACTACATACCAGAACTAAAACTGGCAATGCTGCATGCAGCTGGCCTTCCAGCAAATGAGAGGCTGCAGATTTTGACCAGTTACTAACTTCCATTCAGAGTACTACTTTACCAGTTATTACTGGCCAGTCTTAAGAAACCCGTCAAAATTACACTGGACATGCTCACTGTAATTTTCAAACACATCAAACATGCAGCAGAAGCCGTGAGTACAGCATGCTTGCACTTGGTAAAATATTTTCCTAATTTGAACAAAGATTAGGATGCTATGATATCAGTTTAGGAAAGTACAATGTCAGTTCTGATCCACCTGTTTTTACTCATGTTACCAGTTTGATTACATTTATTTTCCCATATCATGTATGTTGCTTTTGTTACCTGGTGTTCTTTTGCATTGGCTTGTGACACAAACTTAATTAAAAATAGTGTTTTGTATCTGCCTGAAATTTAGCAAGTGTCAGCCCAGTTCTGGGTTTTGTCACTAGACATGAGTGGAAATACCATGAAGAAAGCTTTACAATGCCTTTTCCTTTCATCTAGCAAAATCAAGGTTTTGGTAAATTTCATTTGAGCTTTTTTTATCTGAAGATAAATTACTTAGTTTAACTTGGGTTTGATTTCAATCAGTGAGTCTACATTTAATTTTTGAGTGCCCAAAGTGGTGGTCTTTGATCTGAGACAACAATTAAATTCTATATGTGGAACTTCTTAACTTAAGGGAAGGGGATGTTCGAATCCTCCCACTAGTCTGGCATTCATTCAGGCACCTGAAAAGAAATTATTCAGATACAAAGGAATTACCATGTGAATAGTGTTTCCACACAGTTTCTGCATATGCTGTCCTGCATTTTTTTCAAGACTGCAAACATAAACCAGCGTGAGAAAGCAGGTGCTATTTTCCTCTGTCTTTTGAGCATCAGTCTTTCCCAGCAGTAAGCTCTATGTGTTAACAGCCACAGCAAGGCACTCTAAAACCAGATTTTTTTTTTTTTTTTTTTTTTTAGTCCAGGGCTTTTGATCCAGTTTTAATTAAAGGGCAGAACGTTTAAATAAGAGAAAGAAAACAAAAGCCATATGATTCTTAATATTTTTAAGAGCATCTGAGGTGACTGCAGGGTAGAAGCGAGAACCTAAAAGGTTTCTAAACTATTAAGGTGTTTCAGTTTCTCTTCTCAGATTTTTAGTTTGTGGAGAATGTATAAATTAAATACCTTTTGAATTATTTCTGACTTTTAATAACTCATCCATATTGACTTATTAACTCTGTTTCAAAGTCATCTGTACTATGAAAAATAAAGAAAATGTATTATTTCTCATATTAGTCAAAACATGTAATAGAAACTATTTAATTGTGGTTAATAAAAATTACCATTTTTATTAAAACAGCCATTGACTTGCAAATAATCCAATCTCTTCTATAGAATTATTCACTAATCATTAAGTTATATAATCGAACAACACAGGACATAGTTTTTATGTTGCATAAGGGATACACCTAAATATTTATAGGTCGTTCGAGAAATGAAAAAATAAAGAGGAAACCAAACAAATAAAAAGAACAGACAGAAAAGGGAGGGAAATAGAAAGAAAACCCCATATAAATGTTTTTTAAAAAACAGCACAAACAAAAAAACAAGTGTAAACTTTTGGAGGGAAAATCTGTCACATAAGAGTGGAAAAATAAAACAAGTAAGACTAATACCAAAAATAAGGGAAAATTAAAAACAACTGATAGTTCAAAGTTAAGAAAGGAAAGCTAAAAGCATTTACTTACACACAGTGAATTAAAGACAAATGCAGACAGGAGAGAAACAAAAGGCAAAACAAGGATGTCCAGTGGTACTCATAGAATTAAAAGAAAGAACAATAAGTGTTCCTAATGCCTATCCATAATACTTCATTGTGTTACAATCATTTAGATGTCATGGATCTGGAAAAAAGATGTAAAATTCAGCCTGTCAGCCAAAAAATAATTGATCTTTTATAACCTTTCCTAGATTGTCCTTGCTTTCTCCCATCACCAGTCATAACCAGTGTCATATCATTAATACAAGCTGAAGTTTTCAGAAGTATTGCTCCACTACAAACACAAAATATGATTGGAAGTAATGGAATTTATCCTGTTAAAGTAACTTGGGTACTCCTTATATTCTGAAAACTCAGAATTTAACCAGATTAGATTTGCAAGTGTCTTACAATCAAGTGCCGTGCTGGCATCACAGTGCTGTGCTCAACAAAATCCTTATGAAGCAGGATATCCCTCAAGTACTTCCCAAATCATCATGTTTGGCAATGAAAAGAAGACATTACAAAAGTTCAGAAATTAACAACTAGTGAAAAGTTGTAGAAGTAATAAAACGAGAAAAAAAAATGAAAACGATGCCTCAAGTATAAACAAGGTTTTGTTGTATAGCATGTCATAAAGGGACTTATAATAGCTGACAGGTGCGTACAATAAGGGAAAGGAATTTCAGCAGAAAGAATACAATCTTTTTCATAATTTGCTAAACCATTGGGAAAAAAATAGTTATGATGAATATAAAGCAAAGATCTGTATGCAGAAATAGGATATCTAAAGAGAATTTGTGCCTTAATCATTGTAGTTTCAAGCTTTTGAGACTGAATCCTCCCTGTTTGAATTGACAGTTCAAGTAATTCAGTTATTGACAACTGCCAATGTACATTTCCACTGTATATTAATTGTCAGACAGCAATCTAATTTCCTTCAGAATAGCTACAAAAACCTAAAAATAAACTGAGTTTAAGAAAATTAATCAGCCAAAAGACAGTAAAATATGACTTGTTGCATTTCCTTAGAGCATTCAACCAATCTTATCATACATCTTGAGTGGTAACTTACAAAGGAGAGCAATTAATGACCACTAAATTTAGAATGACATGGCACAAAAAAAAAAATTGTCTCAATTACGCTAACCGCTACTTAAACAAAAAAAGAAGAGATCACCATGGCCTGAAAAACATACATGAGTTAATTTCTTCCAAAATTAGAGGGAACCCTCGACATGTTCCCGTTTTTAAACCAGTAGTGAAATGTAAAGGGTACTTACTATTACATCAGGTAAAACAGAAAGGACTTTGAAAAGCATGAGAAGCCATTAATGTCCTTTGTGTGTTCACTGAAAAAGTGGGAAACTCATGTTCATGTACCAGCACTATCTTGCACTAAGTTATTGTCATGATGATGGGCCTAATCTTTACCTTATTCACCCTCATACAATGAAGGTATCTTGGCTAGAGTGAAAAAGTGAGTATCTTTTTTGAAACGTAAAATATTCCTGCATAATTTAGATTTTCTCAAATAGAAATCTGTTCATAAGTTGCTCTCATGTTGAAGATTCTAATCAGCTCTGCTTGTGTATATTGATTGCCAGTTCATTTCAACAGCCATAGAATTGTACTTGATACTTTGTTACTCAGAAGGAGTATAATTGGTGAAATAAGAAAAATTAAAACTGGTCGATAAAGTCAGCTGTAAAACCTTGAAAAATAGGACCTGGGAAAGCTCCACTGAAGCCAGTGATCAGATGGAATGTTTTATCACTTAAATGTGAAATGGCCATTTAACAATTAAGCTCCATTGAGCCTGCCATGTTCAATAAAACATTCATTCATGTGCTTAATTTTTGTCTCAGAGGAATTGACATATATGGTAAGTATTTCTGGAATTTTAACATAAACAAGAACTGAACACTCTGTTGGCATGGGCCTTTTAACAGTACATAGTGATATTATGATTTTGATATTGAAAATGTGAGGTTTGGGGTCTCAATTTTTTTTTTAAATAAACCCCCCAAAATACAAAAAGGCAGTAATCAGAAGATCACAGAAGTTTCCATGGTGTTTTAATCCAGGCATATAAATTAGTTCACAGACTTCATGAATACCATCTGTATCTGAGAAATGCTATTTTAAGATTTTCAAAAATCTTTTAACTTGGGAAACAAGTGAGCAAATTTATTTATATGCATTATCATTTTCTGCTCAAAACTGTCATACGTCCTTGACACTTAAACAATTTATATCAGCAAAGATATGACAAAAAATAACTGTTCATTATTGCTGTCAGCTAAGTTTCAGAAGAATTTTCAAAACCCATTGAAAGTAGCCCCTTCAGTCACATCTGAATGAGAAGGCATGGCTCCTTGCAGAGGCATGCAAGCTTTGTTGAGCTACAAAAGTATATTATCAGAAATTAGAGTATCACATATAGAAAAAAAATTAAAAAAGAATGAGTGCGTTACTGATTCAGGATTAGAACTTTTTTTAAAGCCAGTATTAGAACTGCAGAATTTTGGCAATACACTGCTATACACAGTTCTGTAGCTCATTATTTTCTACACAAAGCCACTTTGAAACTTCTCATATGCTTCTAATATATCACTTAGCATTACGCAATTGCTACTTCCTCTTCAGTTTTCAGACTCTTAAGTCTTTGAACTCTTAAAACTGCAGCGTTCTGACAATTTTTATAAAACCACAGGGGAAGCAAACCATTTTTTGTTTACCATGTTACAAGCTTAAAAAAAAATTGGGCTTGCTACAATTTCTTCTGCTTTAAAATCTTTTAAGTTAATGATGGGTCAGGCTTAATCTTTGTTTTGCAAGTGTTGTTATCAAATAAGGTAAAACTTTGGAACTTGTATGGCATGTATATTTGCTGCAAACTCAATTGTTTATACAAAATTCACTGTATCCTTTAGGGAAGAAAGAACTATAAACAGGGAAGAACAGTAGGGAAGCAATTGTGAGGTTATTTTGCTTGTGTTTCACTCTGTAAAGAATATTCAAAACATTGACAAATGGAGACAATATTAGATAATGAAGTCTGCAGACATTTACATGTATAAAGCATCTGTGATGCACAGTGTGCACTTTTGTGTTTCATGTCAATGAATGCTGACACTTTGAAGTTCCTTTTCTTTCTCTTTCCAGAGAAATAATAAAGTTCACAAGGTAAAAAACTAATGTCTGCATTAAAAATTGCTTTTCATTACTATTTAGATGAAAAAGTCAAAGAAGACACTGCTGACACTGGTATTTCATATAACTGTTCAAAGTGGAATATTGAAGGTCTTGTGATGGGAAATGTACATCATCAGTAAAGTACTGGCAAGGTACCAAGAGGAACAACTGAGAAAAAAACTGATAAAGCTTTCTGATTACCAAAGCTTTACTTCACAGACCTTCAGATTAAATTTTAGTACCTGCTATTCATTAATTATGAAGGAAAGGGAATTCATCACTAGGCCTATATTTTCCTGATATTTCATCATCCAAAAATAAGCACTCACTTTAGCTGAGCTTTATATCATATCCTGCTACATATGGCTGAATTTAAATTTGTAACTGCCTTTTGACTAAATATTGTAAGGTAACAAATTCTTTATTCAGATTTGTTTTATATAATAATATTTTAATGTCATATTAAGTCCAGAAGATGACCTTGGCACAATCTCTTGACAGACCCTCCAAGGCATGGAAATAGTCTAGGGAACTGTGAAAGTACCGAATGCAAAAGGCTGGAGGCATTGCATGGGATGATGACAAGAAAATCAAGATCAAAAGCAGATGATGCATTTCAGATTAATTTTTTTCAAGTAATAGCTAAATACTGGCAAAAGGTTGAAGGATTCCTAAACGTTACCATATTACACACTTTCAGATCAAATAATATTGTTTCAGTGGTTGCAGAGAATTCAACATTTGCATTAGGGAACATTTGCAACTTCGGGGAAATGTTGCTGTTTTAATACTTCAGTAATGCCAAAGATTTGCAAGCAATTAGACATGGAGGAAATATAGTATATTGATTATATAACATTTTTTATATTAGAAAGATATTTCTCAACATAGACATCAAAAGAAAATACAAATAGTTGCATTTAATCATTGTTTCAGGATCTTTTTATTGAAAAATATTATAGTTAGAGTTAATTTCACATATGTTTTCTTAATACCATTTGTAAAATCTATCAATCTGAAACAGCATCTAAGCAAGTTATGCTCTGTCTACTTTGTATATACACATTAGGGGAAAATCAAATTGCATTAGAGATATAAATAGTAAGAAATTATACTATTAATAATTTGTATGGATTTAGAAATCACAAAATGATTTTATTTTTATTTTTGCTCCTTAGGACATATGTTAACATCTGTAAGTTGGACGCATAATTGAAGACATATGAGAATATCCAGGAATTCTTTGATATCACTGGTAATCATGATCTAACTCTTTTTTTTTAAATATACCAAGCATCTTCTTAAAATTAGCCATGATTTTCCCTTATAATAACTCTTTGAACAAATTTTAAGACTTTCTTTCCTAGAACATTTAGATAACTTCTAATAGCCTCTTTTTCTTACAGTGATGGATTTCATTATGAGAAAAATGATGTTCATGATGAAAACAACTAAATGCAGTTACAAATTGGCTTCTGTCTTTGCACTACTGATGCCTGCATTTTGTTGAATGTTAACAATTCAGAGCATCAGTCACCACTTGACAATTCTTCATTTATCAGTGTCTGATTCAAAATTTTATCATCTCCTTTTAGATGGCTGGTCCATGGAGAGAGTTGAAGTCAGCAGAAACTCTACTTGAATTTGAAAAACAGCCCAAAGCCAACCAAACAAAAAAGCTCTTTATACAAAACATTTTATGAGATTAGTGTAGATACTGTTAGGTTTAAGCTCTCTTTTTATTCACTTCCATTTTTAAAACATGATAACAAACTCCTATAAGTTGGATAGGGTTTTCAAAGAAAAGTTAATTTGAGGGAAGCACTCTGAGGCAAGTGTCAATAGCAAGCCTATATGAAAATAAGTAAATATTTATTTGAAAAATAGTTTGCATGTAATTAAGTATATGGCCAAGGGCTACCCACTGAGCCAGGGGGAAAGGAAAATGGAAAATATAGATTGACTTCTGATTTAATATCATTTATCCTGTCCATGGCATGATTTACAAAATATAAAGAAAACACAGCCCTGTAAATCACAGAATCATAAAATATCTTGAGTTGAAAGAGCCCACAGATTTCATCAAGACCAAATGCTGATCCTGCCCAGGACAACCCCAATGAAAGGCCATACTATACAGCGTTCAACTTCAAAGGTAACTGACATATTTGCTTTTAACCAGCTGAGCTTTAAAGTGTGAGGATGGAGATCTAGCAGCTATATATATAGTGCACTTCTAGTAATTTGATAAACTGAGGTTTTCTGTACAGGTTCAGAAGATGACCGTACTGTGAGTATTCTTTCATCTCTGCACAGAGAGTTTCAGTTCCAGGTCTGCTGCTCTTCTCTCTGTATCCTCACCAGCCAGCACTGAGCAGTAAGTAATCCACTGCAAGAATGCCCTGGTAGCAGGTATCTCCCCTTTGAAACAAGGGAGTCTGACATTTAGTATTGCTACTGGTGGCCAATGCTTCTTTGTCTTAGCCTAGTTAAGGACTCGCTTGGGATAGTTTATTTAATCGCAATTAAAGCCTTAAAACAAGAGTTTGTAATTCAAGACCTTCCAGAGGAAGCCAGCTGAGACAGTGTAGTTAGCCCACGTGCGGAAGGTAATGTTCTAATTGAAACTGTATTAGAGCTATATTGTGTGGTTAATTTACTGTGGTCCATCTTAATTTTTTCCAGTCCACCTGGCAATAACCAAATTCTGGCTTCTGGAATTCTCAGGCATTTTCATTAAAATATCTATGGAAGCTGAAGTACAGATTTCTCTGTGATAAATGTTGTTTATGTTCAATTTTTATGTTGTGTGTGTTATATTTCAAAATACATGGTTTCAGTATTCCAGGGTAGTTCCATTTCTTTAACATAAAAAACATATGATTTATTCTAGGGAAAACAGTTCCTATTACTTACTATAACTATGACTGAACATTTTCATTTATGAAATTAATTTAATGTATGCTATCTAGAAATATATGACAGCCTTGCTTTGCCTATTTAAATGTCCTGCTAAAAGGCTGCAGATTCCAAGCTCTCTCCATTGCACAGGAAAACAGCCAGTCTTCTGCATCTGGCTCATCGTATGACTTAAACAAAATATTGTTTCAAACAATACCACAAGACAATCATTTAATTATTCAAAGCAATAAAACTCCCTATAAAAATAACATTTTCTAAAACTTCAAGAAACCACAGTTTATTTTTAGTTTGGAACGGTGGATTATGTTTTAGCTTTTAATAATTTTATTTGTTTAATAGGAACTCAAGCTACATGGTAGCCCTAGGTAGCCGTGCTTGACCAGTGAGTTGGACTACATGACCTTCAGAGGTATCTTCTGACCTCAACTATTCTGTAATTCTGCAGTACATATGAATGCATTTAAAAGTAATTGAGCCAATGTAGAAGCTGTATCAGGCTCTCCTCTTACCAATTGCTTGATTTTAACTCTCTACCTTCATTATTAGAATGGTTGTTAAATGAGGCTGTTCATTATTCTCTCTTCTGCAGCCACTTACTTGCCTCTGTCTGTGTTCTTGACTTCAAGTCAGAGAACTCTTTGGGTGCCAGATACTACTTTTCTTTGATAAAATGCTCTTTGGAAAAATGGTTTAGCAATTATCTCTTAAATGTGTAAGTGTTCAACTACCTGCCTACTTTAATGAACAGCTGCATCTTTGAATACTTTGCATATCAGTCTTGTTGCAAAGCTTGAAACATGCAAAAATGCATAACATTCATTATTTTAATAGAATATTAGGTCTATAATGAGAATAAAAGGCATAGCATGTTCATTTTCATGAGAGGTGTGTGGGAAAATGACTGGGGGTAAAATCAGACAAAAATAAGAAGTTATATTCACATTCTAACAGAAGTTGTAACAGCATGGAAATTATCGGGTGAAATGCAATTGGCTACCCTCAGGATGCGATGTAGCCATCATGCCTGATCACAATGCCACCTGCAGTGCATGCAATCAGCCTGCCACACACTATACATCCTAAGGAGGACAAAACAGAGGGTGGAACGGTGTGGAGACACCATGACCAGTCTCTGTCAAAACCTTTGCAGAGGAAGGAACTCAGAACCTTGTAGCTGATAAGTCACATAGCAACTGTTCAAAGAGGAAGAAAGAATTTTTGCTGTTGAACCAGCAACTGTGGCAAGATCACAGCTGCCCACCTTCATCCTAAAGGTTACCTCAGATGTAACACTGATGTTACGCACCTCCAAGGTATGACCACCCACTACTGAACATGATGTATGACTAGATTCATGCAAGCCCCATCTAAAATTAAAAATATTATAAAAGCCAGATTAAAATGGAGAGAAGTTAGAGAAGAATCCACAGTAAGTCCTGAGGTCAGTTAATGGCCTAAATCTGTCTTCTCTCTCATAGGGATGATTGTTGGGTAAGGACCGTACTCTATATGTGCTGATTGGTTATCTCAAGATAGTTTTTTTGAGGGATTAGAGCTTGTCTGTATATTACTTTGAAAATGTTTTTGCAGCCGGATACTATCACTGGCAATCTCCCAACCTCAACCTGTCAGAATTTTCTATTATATTAATAAAGAGTGTTACTCCATAAAGTGTTAATTGTGAGCCCTTAAAGGGTTTCAACAGCTGCTGGCAGCAGTAACTCTCCACTCACCTATGGAGACCCAGAATGGAGTCTCTCTCATCTGGTTGGCGCATGTCCCTGAATCCTTCCTTTTGCTGACAGACCAATTAAAGGTGTGGAAACCCAGGAGAGGGGTCTTCTGTTTGCACATGACCCTGAACAACTCACTTGAACTGCCCTCCAATCCAGCAGGACTGCTCAGAGGGTCCCCATAGAAGGACGCTGATTGGTGGGGCACTGGTTGGGTCTCAGCTTTTCTGGGGCACTGACAGACTAACCAAACACAAATGGTTTGAGAAGATCTCTACTTTCACATGACAGAGGTTTTAAAAATAAGAAAAGGAAAGGAAATAATATCCATCTATTTCAATTGTCCTCAAGCATAACAACTCTGACTAGAAAAATTCCGGATTAAGGAAAAAGCAACAAACAAAAACAGAAACAGAAAGAAAAAAAAGAACCACAGTAAAAAGTGAGTTTCAAAATTAGAACCACCTTCTGAATCATCAATACAGTAAAATTAGGAAAATAACAACAATTCATAAAAACTATTATTGTAGTTTATTTATAGTTTATTTAGTTTATTTATAGGAAGAAAAATAAATGTTTGGGTTTTTTTAAATAAATCCCACAAAGAACATACTCTTCTTTCTAGAATGCTACAGTTATAATGGTTAGAAGCTAGTTTTGCATGAAAGAACATTGGATAAAAATCCAGGCAATAAGTCCAAATACAAAGGAGCTCAACACTGATGACAGACCCGTGCACATATCAAACAAATCAACACAGCACAGATCCCTGACAATGAATGAGCTGGCTTGTCTAGCATGCATATCCCTCTCAGTATCTTGCACTGAATATCTGAGGATGTTATCCTCAAAGTGGCATAACTTAACAATTCATCATCTGGAAAATGTTTTCCCCAGCTTAAAATCAATTTCTTTTTTGCTTTACTGTAATTGTAGCCATTGGCTTCAGAGATGGAGCACTTAAGATCTTACTAAACTTCAAAGCAGAGAATCTTGCTAGCTGTATTAGCTTTAATATTATGAGGTAAATTATTTAACATGGGTCACTTAAAAAATACCAATATAAGTTACACTAAGAAGTGTTTCTTACTATTCATTCTTTTATGTTATAGGTTCTGGTTAGTTTTAATTCCTGGGAACTTCTCATATCCTCTGAGCCTAGAAAAGTCTTTTCCCTGTGAAATAGGATTTTGGAGTGTTTTGGTGGTTTGCACTCTGAAATATTTACAAAAGTTTCTACTACTATTTTTAATTTTGTTTGTGCACCATCAAAACACCAACAACTCTGCTTCTATCAACTTCGGTAGAACACTGAGACAAGAACTACCAGCAAAATCTCTACATTACCTTACTCTTTTAGCAAGTTACTGGCTACTAACGACACTAACTGAAGAACCGTTGTAAACACTAAGTCAGAATTTATTAGCTTTAATGGTGAGCAAAGCCATGCAAACTTTCAGTGCTGAAAACAAAGTGAAAATTTCAATAGGACTCTTTCTTCCTTAATAGCCTGAGTATAAAATTTAAAACTATCTGATCAGTTAAATCCAATGATTTCTTTATTAGATTTCTGTTCCTAAATAATTTTTGAAAATGGCATTTAGGTCCTAATTTTTCTGTAATTTTAGTGTAAATAAAGGTAGGAATAGAATGTAACAGAAGTGAAGAAGGAAGAGAAAGGAATTTTTATTTAAATTACAAAAACAAAGAGAAACTTTTCAGAAATGCCACCTTACCAGTTCAGTGTTTAGTGCCTATATTACTAAAACACTCTGTAAAACTACAGATAAGGAATTCTGATGTATGCAAATAAGAGAATCAGTTCTGATCCACCCAGCTTGGCTTTTCCAGTTCTTTTACCTTCAACCTACTCTGGAAATTGCAAATACATTTTATGAAAGTTTGTCACATCATCATATATTTTACTTTTCCCTGAAATAGTATAAGCTATCAAGAGTTAGCAATGCTTTTTCTTAATTTCTCTTCACCTTTCTCTGAGATAACACTGACAGCCCATTGTCTTTGAGAAGAGTCCAGGCCTGATTCCTAACGAAGCTTTAAAGCAAAAATATTGCTGCGCAAGTACGTGACTCAAGTATTACTTATACCATGCTCAAATCTTTTGCTTGTGTTTTCCTGGGCAATAAAAGCCATATTATTTGAAATGCACCATACCTCTCAGATGAATGAAGTTTCAGGCATCATCTGTTCAATCAAAATAAATGTAAAACCTTGAGAAGATATTAAAAGAAAGGCTTTAAAATGTCTTACCTGGCAAAAGAATGTTGCAGAGAAAGGTAAAATAGTGAAATACCTTTTAGTTCCCCAGAAAAGCAACAATGATGAATTTACTGATTAAAAAAAGCATTATCCAACAAAGATTTTTTTCTTTCAAATTATCATTATAAAGTAGCTAGATAGGTTTTCAGGCCTCTTCTCTTTTGCTTTTCATCAAAGAAAAGAACAGCTAGGTTTTTCTTTATTTAATGAAAACAATTAATTGCAATATTTCAAAACACTCATGCTGTTGCTAGAAGTAGCAATTGAAAAAATGGTAATAGCCATCATTAATTAAAAAAAAAAAAATTAGGTCTCTAATGACAATATCAGAAAAGAGTTTGAATGAAGGACTGAATGAGGGGAAAGAGATGGCAAAAAAACCGAATACTAAAACATGTTTCTATTTTTGATATAAATACCTATGATATTTTTTAGGCAATTACCAGTAGCCTAAACTTGATATTGAATGTTAGCAATTTGTACTTTGAGCTCCTTAACACAAAAGTTACTGCTGTGGTATACCATTAAAAAATTAAAGGGACGGCTAGAAAAAAGGAATGGTGCAATCATACACTGCATGAAACATTAGGCACATAGGAAACTAAGAATGATGGTGAGAGAGAATACAATTATACTTTGTTGTGCAATTTTCTATTTATGTTTTCTCAGGCATGTTTGCAGCCAAGAACTCAAAAGAACTCCTAAAACTTTCCTTCTTCCTCTTATTCAGTCAACCATGTGGCATGCGCTGCTCTGATGAAATATTTGCACTAAACAGAATGTAAGTACAAAGCATGCAATGATAGATAGCACTGTCTTTCTTGGCATTTTTTTTTAAATCAGGAAATTTTAAACACACTTCCCCCTATGCTATCAAATCACGGAATACCTGGATTAATTTGGAGTTGTAGCAATATCAGAGCAAAATAAATAAATAAATCCTACAAAGGCTTGACACTATTCTAGCTCCTGAAATAATGTATTATTAAAAACAAATTATGATGTGTCAAACTGCATCGTATTCTGATGTGATGTGGATGTAAAGCAGGCATAAATCCTAGACTTTGGGAAATAAATTTAAGATGTGCTATGTAGCTTCATGTCATGAAATAAGTCACAAAATTATTTTAGAGTGCATTACTGGAAGCAGCTTTATTTCCCTCCAGTATCATTTAAATTCTCAGCTGAGCAAAACTTATTCAGAAAAGGATTCTCATCCAGAATGAGGTAAAATCAGAAATATTTTTATCCCCTGTCCTTATCTTCCAAAGTTGACTGTTTCGTGTTTTGTTTCTTTCTTTAGCTAGACTTATCAGAATTTTAAACTTCTCAGGTTTAATGTGGCAACAAATCCACTACCAGTTGACTACATTTCATCAGCTTCATTGTATTGAATTTGAATCAGTAATAAATATGACAAAAATATTTAAACTGTAAAGGGAAATCTTCTGGCACATTCTGCATTGCAGATGCTTCCTGGCCCACTGACTGGCAACTGGCCTAGTATTTGCCCATACTACAATAGTGTCAGGAAATCTTTGTAACTCTGAACAAAGATTCCCCACTTGAAGACCATTCTGAGGGACAACTCCAGATAGTCTAGTTAGCCAGCACCAACACTGCCGTATGAGCATCACTCATATCCTTCCATTTTCTTTGACAGTTATTTGGTTCTTTGATCATTTTTAAGGAAGATAATTCAACAGAGCTTTGGCCAAGTATGTCCCTAACTTATGATACATATGGTAGAGATTAATGTTTAAAAGTCTCCCTTAATGACATAGATTTCAGATTAATGCCTTTGTCATTCTGCTATTATACTAAAACTGTTAGCTCTTTAGAGAAGGAATTGTCTTTTCAGTTATATTTTAATGTTTTGGCTAGAATATCTGCCCCCTGCTCAGACAAAAGGGCCATGCAAAATAGTATTGTGTCTCTGAAAGTGACCAGTACAGGATCTATAGGTGACAGCTGAGGCCAAGTCAGATGAAGCACAGAGTCGTTCTTCTCCAAAATACTATCTTGCATTTAGCCTTTTTATAATAGAGCTATTGCCCGTTTCTGTACGTGGAGAGTGTCAACAAAGAATACCTCTTTAAAACTCTCAGGATACATATGATTACTACTCAGAAAATACAATTCTAAATAGTAGACATCAACAAATTATTGTGAGCTAACAAAGCGATATCTCCAATTTAAGTGCTTCCCTGCTATTAATCTAGTGATATGGAATCATGGGCTTATCCTATTGTATGTAAGGCATAGCATATACAGCATATATTGTACATGGCATGTTTTAAATATCATTATTTGCTAGCTCATAAATTTACAGAAGCTATTTTAAAGTCCTCTTGAATCGCAACATACACATGGTTTCAGCGAAAGACAGTGCTAATTTTCTGCAGTAGCCATGAGGGGGCACAGCCTGGAGATGCACGGGTGTGGCCAAGACCCTAAAGTTATTCTACATCATCTTAAGTCACTGCCAGGGGCAAAGGAGACAGACTCTCTCTCACCTCCAAGAAGAGCATTAATTTTCTGGGCAGGAAAAATATGGCGTGATGGGACAGTCAGTCAGCATTTTGCCACTGTTCTTCTGTGTAAATAGTTTCTTTGGTTTATACCTTTTGTTAATAATATTGTTGCTGTTACTGTTTGTTTTTCTTATCTCACTGCTGTCTCCAGTAAACTGTTCTTATCTCAGCCCATGATCTTTGTCTTTTTTACCTCCAATTCTCTTCTCTGTTCACCCTTGAGCAGAAGACAGGGGAGAGAGGAAGTCAGGACACTGTGGCTTTGGGTCTCAGGAGGGGAGACACTAAATTGGGTAGTAACATTCCTAAACTACAACAGCCTTAATTGGTGCCAAATGTTGGGCATGTAGGGTTAAAATAACAACAGATCTGCTCTTAGTGGGTTAGAAACAAACTTAATCTAAGCATTTCCATGTTATGTGTGGTGCCCCTGCTGGCAACGTTGCTTGGTTTGTTCCTGTGGGTGTGCTACCTAACACATATGTTCTCCTATGTGCTCCTCACACATGTGTTCTTTTCAGAGAAGAGAGAGGGATCAGAATTGCTTTGTTGCTGTATTGTGTGATACCATTTCATGACATTATAACATCAAGGGTAGTAAAGGTTATTTGGAATGTGGATAATGTTAAAATTATGTTGTAATCAGTGTCATTCTCCTACCCTGACCTTGGGTAATACATCTGGGAATTCATCAGTAATCATACCCAGCCTGTGGGGGGATCAGGGAGGATGATTTTTGCAGACTTTCATCCCCTTTTCCTCCTTCAAGCCTGCTAAACAGCTCTTGAGAGTTTTGAATTCCTTTTGGATATTAAGAAAAGTATGTTCTTGTTGCTAGCTCTGCCAGATCTCCTCAATGTAGTTCACACCATGTTTAGGGTGACAAAAGGGGTTTCTAAGGTCACTGACAGATGCCCCAAGCATCGATAGTCTTAAGTGGCATGGAATGTAGGAGAAAGTGGGCCAGTTTGGGGTGAAATTTTTTGCTCTAGTTTTTTGGAAGTTCACTCCTGAACAACTACAGGACCTGGATAAAGTGATAGAATATCTGCAATATTGCTGTGGCAGCTCCAGTGTCAGGGTTTGACCCTGACTAAACGCTGACACTCCAGGTCTCTCTCGCTACAGGAAAAAAACTATAAAGATACACATCAATCTCATGAGTCAAATGAGATAAGACATTGCCAGGAGGACGCACAAAAGAGGGCAACCAGGCTCCAAGCTTAAAGTTGCAAAAAGGTGTTTTAATTACCTAGCAGATTTGGAGGATAGATGCAAGGCAAAAATAAACTTTTCATACAGTTTTTGTTCACTCCCCCCTCCCTCTTACGGACCTACAGTATTCACCCCCTTTCCTCCTTTACAATCAACACGCCAGGTAGGGAGGCAGGGTGTAGGGTCTCTTTTCAGTCCACAGAGCAGATTCTCAAATTTATTCATCACCACAATTCTTCTACTACAAATACTCTTTATCTCTACTTGTTTCTCTCTCTCTCAAGACAGTTCTCCTGCTCTCACCCCCACCCTTTTAAGAAGCAGTCTCTGCACTCACCCCCCCCTTCCCTCTTTCCAAACTAGCAACACAGACAGGGGGCAGGTTGAGGGGTTCTCTGGTCAGTCCAATCAGGGAGAAGGGGTCTCTACTTAGCCAGGAGTCTTCCCCACGAGAGACAGTCCTCTGGGGACTTCTCTGGNTCACTGACCTTGGCATCTCCATGCTGCTCTCCCTCACATATTTTTACCTCCACCTCCTCCTCCTCCAACTACAGAGAAGTGAAAGAAGTGAGTGCCTGCCTTGTTTTGAATTTTTCTTAAATATGTTTTCACAGAGGCATAACCAGCACCTCCAATTGGCCCAAACTTGGCCAGCAGCATGTCCATCACCTTCAGAGCCGTCAGAGATTGGCTCTGCTGGATTTGATGTAAAAACTTCCAGAACTTTCACTCAGGACACACAGGAGCCATCTTTGTGCCACTCCCCACCCCCCAGACACTTCCCCAGCTTCTGAGGGGTACAAATTTCTCCTAGATGTTAAAAATACTTTACTGATGTTTTGAGCCAATCAAAACCACCACATCCAGAGAGGGGCAACTTATTCCAGTGTATTGGGCTTTGCCTACTATTTATTGGACACTGCTCATCACTAGACAGAGCCCTCAGGGGGAGGAGAGGAAAGCAGACCAACAGGCACTGTGGTCACTCAAACTGCAGCTGAACCAGAGGAACAACTTGTCCTGGTAGCAGTCACATGAATAAAAGAAGAAATCCAAGACCAAATCAGTTTATATAGTGAGGGATGAAGAGATGAAGCAAGGCCCTTAGAACACAAGGAAGAGGCAGGGCTAGAGATAATAATGTGATCCCTATCCCTGGTGGGCTGCAAAATATGGCAGTCTGGTGAGGTCCCAGTTATCTGTTTGCTCTGATGCAGGGATATCATGGCCCACAATATGAAAATAGACGGTAGTGAAGCCAAGCAAATGTGATTCCTGTCCCAGGATGTAGGCAATGACAAGGGGATTGGGAAGAGGAAGGAAAGTCTCAGCCTCCACAAGCAACTCCTGTCAAGTGCGAGGGAAAGGTATTCTCTCAAGGATGATCTAGTGTGCCCAAGCAGGTGGAACGCTATGCAGAAAGGTGTCTGGTACCTGAGAGAATTACCTATGATGAAGGAAATCTGTAGGGATTCAAATAACAAGCAGTCCCTGTTGTTCCAGATGTGGTCCAAGTTGCACTATCCATATGGTGGAAGTTTGCATTGAGGATGCTATTTTCATGTACCTACTTGTTGGCATTGATGTCAATGAAAGACGGAGAAGAAACAGCACTTCAGGTGACTCTCCACTTCTAGCTACCTGGGTGGTTAATATCTGAGGCTGTACTAATTGACCTTGCCCTGCCCAATCAAAACCACCATATACTGGAGAAGGGAATAAAGTCCCCATAGTCCATATGAGAAATAGTTCTGTCTCAAGTAAAGGTATGCCAATCCCTGAGATTGTTTTTCCTCAAGGTGCTGGGTGCACTTGGTGGGTAATGTAGAGGCACCGGAAAGCACAATATATACCTCATGAAGATTTGATTTTTGGGTGAGAACAGTCTGTAATATTGAATTGTATAATATTGGTTGATGAATGACACTGCCAGTGTCATTCAGTGTCATGCTAGAACTACCATGGGCAATAAGTATGGACTGCTCCAGATACACCAGTTGTGAGCTCCTGATGCAACCACCCAAGAGTGCAACAGCCTTCCTGCCCTGGAAGACATCTAGAGCAGATAGAACCCACAGTTACGGCCTAAATCAACTCAACAGATATCTTGGAGAAAAAACCATTGACTATGGAAATGATACCTGTGCTTCTATATATTTTTATATATGTATCTGTATATAGTTGGAAGGTGTAGGATTTAGGCATGATGTAGACGGCATAAAATAAAGGGTAGAAAATGTCCTGGTTTCAGATAACAACAGGGTAATTTTTTCACAGCCAGGAGGGGGTGGAGCCTGGAGATGTGTGGGCATGGCCAAGCCCCTAATTCTTATTTGATAGAATCTTATATCAGTGCTAGGGGCAGGAGAAGTGGGGTCTCTCTCACTTCTGAGAAGAAGGACATCCCTTTTCCATGTGGGAGAAAGTGTGGTGTGATGGGGCAGTCATATTTTATCACATTTTTTCTGTGTAAATAATTTCTTTGTCTTATACATTTTGTTAGTATTATAATTGCTGTTACTGTTTGTTTTCTTATCTCATTGCTGTTTCCTGTAAATTGTTCTTATCTCAGCCCATGATCTTTGCCTTTTGTACCTCCAATTCTCCTGTCCAGTTGCCTGTAGGGGGAAGAGGAGGGCAAGGGTAATCAGATGAGTGACTTGTGGTTTTGGAGTCTCGGTGAGGGAGGCACTAATTTAGGGAGTTCCATTCCGAAACCACAACAACTTAGCTGTATATGTACCCTCTTATTTGCATTCATATTCAGTAGTCTGACCTTTGAATTCAAATATGCATTCAAATTTTGAAATAGCCTGATTTTAGAATAGTGTGAAATACATGAAAATACTAAGGATGAGTGCACCCTCATGCTTTAATTAACATTAGATTAACCTGCAATGTAGTGAAATGTCAATTTCCACTGACTATATGAGAGATAAGCTACACCCTTAGGCAGCAAATAGGTCCAATAGACTCTAAATTGAATAAAAAGGTCAGTTGTATCATTCTGAAGGGATCCAAGTGCACATCAATAGTGGCATGTTTACTGGCTGCTAGCATGTGAATGATTGGGAAAGTGTAAGCCCATAGTCAAGCAGCAAGGGACTTTAGAGTGCATATTAGCAGAAATATTTAGCATGAGACAAGTCTAATAAAAAAGAGCTCATCTCCATTCCACCATTTGTATCAGAAATACGTGTTACACCGTCTATTTACTAAGGCTATCAATAAAAAAATAATAAATTGTTTCTAAAATGCAGAATTAATTTAACATGGAAAGAGCTCCTAGCATATTTATAATATAGTACAGTAGTACTTTAACAACAGTACTGTAAATGATCTAATTGCTACAAGTATTGAACATATGACAATGCGCTCATGAACATATGACTGCTGATGAAGTTATTTCCTTCAGTGAGTTGTAAAATAAAGCACTCTGCCTGAGTTACTGTCTCATGTGAATGAAATTGACAGCATAGTTCTAGAGTCTATTTTAGCCTCTGTTTGGTCAATTAAAAAAAAATAATAAAAAGAAAACTAAATACAAGCTAGTGGCAGGCTGTCAAGCAATCTACTACCAGGCAAGACCAGTGTTTAGATTTCCCCTTGGAAACAATGCTGTAACATATTTTTTTTAAGTCTCCAACACGTTGCACTTTTAAGCTCCAATAAACAGAACAGAAAATAATCTTTAGTCCTTTAGAAATTCTCTGAAAGCATTGTGGAAGACTTAAAATTAGTAGTTTTTCCTGAGCTGTCTTCCTCTAAAATGAAATATATTTAAAGTAGTTGCTCACTGGGAGATACAAGCCATAATTGCTAGTGATCCTATCATAGAGGTAGAAAAGACTGCACACCAAAGAGGCACACGGTATCTTCCAAAAATTATTGATGCAGATGTGACTACATAATCTGTTTTTAAAAGGGATAGATATTTGTTGCCATCTTCAAAAGGGTTAAGAGTTTGTCATTAGCTTTTGGGTCATAGATCACACTTGGAGTGCCCAAGCTTAAAGACACACTTCATTGAACTCCATCTAGAAAACTTCATGCTTATGAAGGTGTTCCTCTTGATTGCTTTTCATCTGTGCTGCAGAGTGATTTGTTTGGAGGGTGGCATTGATTAAGTGCAAGAGAACCATGGTTTACTGTGACAGCTGCTAGGCCTCTGTCAACAAATCAATGGGGCTTTTTCCATTTTTTTTCTGTGCCTTTTTTCTCCCCGGTATTCTTAGCTCTCCTGTTAGCATCCTGCTGTTACTGGAGATTAAAAACATCTTTATAGCTGTCTCATGATTTAACACCTTCTGATTTGTCAATCACATAAAATGTTTATTGGATGGGAGAAAGGGCCTCTGCTCCTGGATTCTCCAGGATATAGAGAATACATAGGAGTAAAGGGTGTACAACACCACAGTATATGTTCTAAAAAAACGTTTCTCCTTTCTACATAGGCTTATGCATGAATATCAATGGTGTACATGTAAATAGTACAGCATTGTATTATTGTGCTAAATAGCGATGGTTTTGAGCTGTGAAATTTGGCTTTGATGAAATTATGTGGAAGAAAGCTTTCTACTGTTCTTTTCTAAGATGTTTTAAAAACAGCAGTCTATATTTGTGGTCACAAACTATAGGTTTCTAGAGTAACTTTAAATAGCAATCAAGTAACAAATAGCCTAATTTTGGTTTTATTAAGGTCACTTGAAACATTTATATTTTGCATTTTATATATTTATTTCAAATCAAACATCTCATCACAAATTTTCCATGACCTTGGGTTTTTATTTTTATTTTCAATCTTTTTTTCAGATTTGTTTCAGGAATAGAGCAAATTTTTCATTTTAAGGTTCTTATTTTTATTCAAATTCATTTTCAAAAACTAATTAAGGAGTCTACTTACCAAGAAGCAATGAAAAGGTTTTATCTTATATATGGTAGATACATTGCAGACAATGTTATCCACTTGCTGTCCAAGGCCAGGTTGGATAAGGCCTTAAACATCCTGGTCTGGTGGGGGGTGTCCCTCCCCATGGCAGGGGAGGTTGGGACCAGGTGATCTTTGAGGTCCCTTTCAACCCCTTAGCATTCTGTGATTCATTATTTTTATGCACTTAATTTTGTGTCATTGATTTGTTGTTCCATGGTCAAACCTATATATTTTTATTAAATTAAAATTTTAAAATTTAGAATGTTGAAATGAACTGTAGAAGAGGTGTATCATTAGTCCAAGTTTGTTTCAAATACCTAGGAGGAAAATGTTATCTAGTAACCAGAAAAGGAACTTCTTTGATTCAAAGAAACCTTAAAATTAAAAATGTATCCAGAAAAAAAAAAAAATGCAAAGGAAAAAATGTATTGTCAAGCTGAACTTACACTGTCAATAACAGAGATAAAAGACCAGGATCAGATAATTTTAGGAGGCGCTACAAAAATCATAAAACATCATTGTATTGATGTTTCCCTTTTAAAATATGAATGCATGGACATAAAATCATGATGACTCCAGTAGTTTGGATGAGTCATCTAAAGGCATAAGTTGTTCTAGAAGAGCTTAGACAGGCAAAATACTTCCACATGCAGGTGGTATAAAAGCCATCTGCAGAATCCTTCATCTTCCAGTTACAGAAGATAAATTGAAGTGAACACAAAAATGCACTGTTGCATATAATAACTGTTCCATTAGAATTATACTCATAAAATTTTCAAATATATTTATATATACATAAAACTTCCACTTAGTGAAAACACTGAGAATCTAAAATAGCAGGATTTTGTTATACAGAGAAGTGCTCAGAGAGTGCTTGTGGATAAAGAGGCTTGCAAATTTTCTTTTATTTTCTTTTCAAAAGATGCCCTAAGAGGCAAAACAGATATTTTGGAAATAAAACAGGAAACACACATTTTGGAAATACAACTAAAAATACAGGAAAACAAATGGGATATTGCCATCAACTTATGTAGAATTTCCACTGAAATTTCTGGCAGTAGTCAGACCTTTTAAGTTATATGTATTGCAGAAAAAGCAGCTTCAGAATACAACTTCTCTGTGTCCTGGTAGCTTTTACATACTAGCAGGACCTGCAAGCTTGACCATGTTTCAAACAGGTATTGTACCACTGAACAATAAAAAGTAAGTGGTGGTGGTGGTGGGAGGGAGAGATCTGTTGGGTTTTTTTGTTGTTGGTTTAGTTTGGTTGGTTGGGTTTTGTCTGTTTTTATAAAGTATTCCTTTATAAACTGTAGCACACAATGTTACATCAGGCTGATGCCAGTTCCCTAGGGCTCCGTTTTATGGACAATGCTCTCAAATCATAGAACACAGGATAAACTGAGTTGGAAGGGACTCACAAGGGTCATCAAAGTCCAATTCCCGACTCCCAACCCTACACAGCACAAGAGTCATATCATGTGTCCAAGAGCATTGTACAAATGCTCTTTAAATCTGTCAGGCTGGTGCTGTGACCACTTCCCTGAGGAACCTGTTTTTATATATGATCTGGACAGAGGAATCAAATGTACATTACTTGAGTTTACTGAAGACACTAAACTGGGAGGAGCTCTTGAGGGTGAAGGGCCCTTACAGAGAGATCTGCGTAGACTAAAGACCTGAACAATCACCAGCTGTAGGAAATCAGAAAAGAGCAAGAGCAGGGTTCTCCACCTGGGATGGAGAAATCTTTATTATACATACAAACTGCGGCATTGAAGATTGATTGAGACCAGCCCCATGAAACAGATCACACACAGAATCGCACACACAGAATGAGCTAGGTTGGAAAACACCTTTAAGATCATCAAGTCCAACCTATGACCTAACTCCTCCTCATCAAATAAACCATGGCACTGAGTGCCATGTCCGGTCTTTTTTTAAACACCTCCAGGGACAGTGACTCCACCACCTCCCTGGGCAGACAATTCCAGCACGCAATCATTCTTCCAGTGAAGAATTTTTTTTCTAATGTCTAACCTAAACTTCCTGTGGTGCAGCTTAAGACTGTGTCCTCTTGTTCTGTCTGTTGCCTGGGAGAAGAGACTGATCCTCACCTGACTACAACCACCCTTCAGGTAGTTGTAGAGAGTGATAAGGTCACCCGAGTCTCTTTTTTTCTAGGCTATAATATAGAATAGTAAACAGAAATTATATTTTGACCATCAGTCCTGTTCTGTCAATTTGTGACGTATTCATTCTGCCATTAAAGCTTCGACTATCCTCAAGCAACTAAACACTGCTACTTGACATTAGTATCGTGATGACTATGTGAATGCACATGATCTGTAGTACCATGTGCATGCTGTGCTGCCATTGCAGATTTACCTGCATTTCTCAGAGCTCAAACTAGATATAGCAAAGCAAAAGCATTGATGCCTGCTGTAGTATGAAGGTGTTTCCCCTCCAGAAGTTGAAGGTCTCCCCATCCCAGCTCTAGCTGCACTGCAATACCTTAGAAAATGTCACTCTTTGTTTTATTTCAGTTGGGTTATTCCTACTTTTAGTTTCCTTAGTCAGCCTTTTTATAGCAACTAATTGAAAAGCTATGTTTAATCCAATAGCTGAGCTTCTCACTCAGAGTATCAATTCAAAACTGTCTTATTCACACCTCAGGTGACCACTGGACTAAATGGAATAATGGAGCAATGCTATGGTTTCCTTGGTTTGGGTATTCTAAATGGCTCCTGAATTCCCTTTTGAACACAGCTTGAAAATATTAACTTTAGACTTGCAAACATGTCTTGCCAACAAAAACTTACCTATTTAGGGTATTTTACCTTTTTTCCAATAGCTATTTCTTCACTGAAAATTTCTTTCTGATGAATAATTGGAAGAAAACATTAAGAGGAATAAATTATTATAAACAAATTAGCATCATTTGGTCTAGTTTCACTCTGAGGAGAAACACCTACATTTTCTAGCCTGAGGATGGGCTGAGAAATATTACAGAGCACTGCTGTGCTCTACTGTCAGTTTTTAATTTTACAGTTCTTTTGGCAAAGGTGCACCACAAGCAGTCATGTATTTATGTTTGTGTATATGTATATATATACATACATATATAGATGTGTCTTAGAATGGAAAAAGTAATAATGATTCAGCAATTTTTCCCTTGGAGCAAAGAAAACATCAGACAAACCAATAGCTCAGGGACTTATAATGAGAAGTGAATGCTTTTATTATTTACTTGTTTGAGGCATACGAAAAAGCTACATATAATTTTTCTGTCACAGCTTCTTCACTGAAGTGCAGAGCCTAATCAGTCCAGAATGCTCAAACTCTACCTTCTAGAGTTCTCTCTTCTTACTAGTCAAAGTTGCTGCAGTAACAAACATCTCTTTAGAACTTGCTAGGGCTTTACCAAATTAAAGAGTAATAACAGAACTTCCATCACATTTCAATGCTCATTCTATATGCAAAATATGATACTTCTGGATTTCAGATCACTGTGTACAATCTTCCTTTTCAGAAAGAAAAGACTCAGAAATATGAACTGAGTAGAGACTTATGAAAATTTTATTCTTAGGTCTTTGTTTTACCTGAGGCCAATTAATTAGAAAGGTAATATCAGGAAGAGAAATACTTCTCATCAAATATTTGATGCCTTTCTTTCAGTTACAGCATAGTTCTGTGAGCATCTTCTCAGTTGCCATAAATATCTTAGTGTTTTATTAGGCATCTTAACTAAATTCTGCTTCACTTCTACTGGTCCCTCATCACAAAAGGCCATGATGGTGACCCTTTAAGGGGAAAACTTTGTGGATACCAAATACCTTACGTCCACACCAAGTTTGCTTGTAATCACACAAACTTCAAGACTACCTTGGAACCAAAATGTACTTTTTAAAGCTTTACAGATGCAGCAACAGCACTTTTAGAGTCATTATGTTTTAAGAAGGATGATCATCAAATATGACAACCAGAAAACAGATACTGAACCTCAGTTTTGAAGAAAAAGTAATTTAAATCAATTTAGCTTTTCAGGACCTTTAAATATCCATTGATAAATTAGAAATGTTTATATAAATTCTGTCTTACTGTGTGATTATAGAAGGGACCGCTAAATATATAGATTGTAAAGGATGGGTAACATATAAACCAAAGAATTTTATAAAAGCTACATTTCAAACCTGTGAATATGACAAATTTAAGTCTAGTTTCCTCCTATGTGTTTAGAGGATCCAGGCACCTGATTTGTATTAGTCAATTATGACAGTTGCACTTATAAAGGCACAAGCATGTGACATGATAGAATATATTCCCAAACAGATTAAATAACATCCTGACAAACGACTTTAATTTTAATACAATACTAATAGTAAAATTAAATCAATTGCATATATGCATATGTTATGCATTTAAAAAAAAGTAGGTATGGCTGTTTTTTTCAGGTAGTCTGACATTTATCTTTAAGAAAAGATATGACAGGATTTAAGCACATCATGGCCCTAACATATGTGATCTAAGTAGATTGTAAAATGACAACTGAAAATTACAGAAACACAGAATCACAGATTTAAATAGGTTGGAAAACACCTTTGAGATCATCAAGTCCAACCTACAACCTAACAACACCTTATCAACTAAGTCATGGCACCAAGTGCCACGTCCAG
The DNA here is from genome assembly GCA_013397955.1 of Grantiella picta. NCBI lineage: Eukaryota > Metazoa > Chordata > Aves > Passeriformes > Meliphagidae > Grantiella > Grantiella picta. The sequence continues at coordinate 245,027 of VZRM01007023.1, forward strand.
TCTTTTTTCAAATGGCTACAGGGATGGTAGCCTGTAGCCACTGGGCAGCCTATTCCAGTGCCCAGTCAACCTTTCAGTGATGATTTTTTTCCTAATGTCCAGCCTAAACTTCACCTGGTGCAGCTTGAGGTTCTGTCCTCTTGTTCTGTCAACTGGGAGAAGACACTGAGCCCCACCTGGTTACAGCCTCCTTTCAGGCAGCTGTAGAGAGCAGTAAGGTCTCACCTGAGGCTCCTTTTGTCCACTCTAAACACCCCCAGCTTCCTCACCTGCTGCTCACAGGACTTCTGCTTCACACCCTTCACTAGCTTTATTGCCTTTCTCTGGACACGTTCCAGCATCTCAACATCCTTCCTAAATTGAGGAGCCCAGAACTGGACACAGCACTCAAGGTGCTCAATTATGTGGATGATATACATAATCAGATACCTATCCACTCATGATCTGAGATAAAGGCACTAGGTTTTTCTGCCTAGGCTGTTTACTGGCTTTCTGATGTCCTTCTATGTGTTTGCTTTCATGCATGCAGCTGGCATAGGTTTCAAAAGCAATACAATTTCCTTTTCAGGCTGTTAGTGATGGAAATACAGAGAACACACATACACACCAGTTGTCAACAAATTATTACCATGTTTCCATGTATAATGTTTCTCTATTTTAACTAATGAAAATCTTTAAGGTGTAATGATAATGATTACAGAATAAGTATGTACAGAGGTTTTTACATTTTTTATGTCAGTTGTCCTTACATAACAAAGAGTGCCTAAGGATCCATTAGTGAGGTTGCACAAAACAGAAGCAGTTGTGTTCTGCACCTGCAAAAGTTTTAAAATCTGTATCTAGATCAAGTCCAGCACAAGATCAGTGTGATTGTGATTCATTTTTTTTATCTTACCTATAAGATACTCCAATTCCACTAGTGATTTCTGTTTTCTTAAAAATGACTAGCTTTATTACAAAGGCTCTGAGATGAGGGTTACTTTGCTTTTCACATAATTTAAATGAACTTATCACATAAGTGTGGTAAAAAGGGACATACCCTATTTTGCATATTTTATATTTATATAACACTTATATCCACAAATGCATTTCTCCCAAATATGAATAAAAAATAAAATAACAATAGAATTAAAAAATAGTGAGACTAAACTGTAGACAAGTTAAAAAAATGAGGCTGTCACATAGCTAAAAGCTAAAATTAGAGACAATGTTTGAGGCTAAAGAATTAATTATGGCTTTGGAATCCAATTAGTATGGGCTTTATCAAACAGTAAATCTTAACTAAGTGTTACAAAATGCTATACTTTCCCCTGTAATGCTTTTTACCACTTGTAGATGTGAAAAGATGTATTTCCAATTTCACTCAAATACTTACATAACGATATTTCTGTATTTACATATTTGTGAAAAAATTATGTACTTAAATATGTGTGACTTGAAAGGTGATTCAGCGTTGGTGGGTACTGCAAGTTGGTGTACCCGCATCAGCTGAACAAAGAGTCACTGACAATTTGGGTGATAAGATAATCAAGACCACCTACCATGTGGTAGCATTCTGGATGTATCTGTGCATAGCAAACCTTTATTCTTTATCAGTCAACTTTGCGTTAGTAAAATATGCATAAAGTGACAGCCTCATTAATTTAATTATCAAGATGATGGGTTTCAGTAAATCCACTGAGGACTTTATAATTGTATCTTTGAGAGTTTCCTGTAACCCACAACTCTAATGAAGCCAGAGGTTCAAAAAGCAGTTTTGCCCCAAGCAAAGATATTTGTTCTGACACTGTATCCCCAAAAGGGATAGATCTGTTGTCAGATTCTACAAAGCTATGAATATATCCCGTCAGTGATTCCCAGAATAAAATACAGTGAATAATCTGTATTTTGTACCATGCAATACTGACAAACAAAATGTTTCTCTAACTGCAATTATTTTTATATGCTTTTGGGGTTTCTTCAAACACATTACCAAGGTCAACACTGTTAAATGCCAAATTGAAGGGAGACTTGCTAAAGGCTCAGTAGTAAGCAGCAAGGCAGTTGGGAGAAAATAAAAAGTTCTGGAATCACTTGCCAGTTGCAAAATGTAAAAAATGTCAAAGTCCATTTACATTACAGCATTGTTGTCCTCATGCTTCACGCATTGAAAGTCCAAAAAATTGTCAAAGTAGTATTTCTCAGCTATTTCTTCTCTGTTACAAAATGAATATGAAAACAAACATGACCTGTCGAAAATGAATGTGACAGCTATTATTTCCCAAAGCAAAATCAAAAGATAGATATGAGAATGTTAGGTGTACAGGCAGCTTTAGATCATAAAACTGGCAGTAACACATCTGGGACATGAAATGGAAATTGAGCTCGGTGGATGAACTATTTTTGAAATATTTATAAAATATGTTCAGAACTCATAGGCCTACTTGAAGGTGCTGAAAAACCTTTTCCTACTACATTATTTATTAATTTGTCTCTCTAATTATTTACTTAAGATCCTGGGTATGAAATAAAATCTAGTTTATGGAAACAGAGTCGTTGACATTACTGTTTTCTCAGGCATTTCATTAAAACTCTCTTACCTAGGACAGGTATGTTTGTAGAGATGAATGATACAATTATATATAAAATATGTAAACTTTTTCCCCTGAACTAGATAGGAGGACAATAAGCTATTGAATCACCTCACTGGGTCCTGGCACATGAGTTTTTTCCTACCATCTTTTTCGTGGGTAATTTGAATCCAGTTTCTGGGAACATATAGATTATGTTAAGAGGACCAAAAGGCAATATAAAGATTATTCATAGTCTTTGAAATATTTTGACTACTTGGATTTCCAGGGATATTAGCAACCTGTCTTTTATTATAGAACAGACATCTAATATTTTCTGTTAATACATGCAGTTAGATTACAGGGAAATATATTTTTAAAAGTTTAAAATTACCTCTTTGCAATGAAAAATCCATCTCCCCAGGGCTGTCACTGTTGTCATGTCACATGTTTCACTGTTTTAATCTTTACAGCCATTTACTTTTAAAGAATAGCACATCTAATTGTGCTGTTATTTAGTTTTTTTGTTATCTCATACAGTTGGAGAGCATTTGTGAAGAATTCTGCTATATTTATATGTATATGGGCTACTTTTCCTCTGGAATATGAGATAAGATGATGTGCAATTTTAGAAAGCCTTGTATCACATTTTAAGGGAATAATACCAGTATATATTTGTAATTAGCTTAGAAAATAACAAAAATTTTATGTGTTCTGTACAATAAAATTAGAATAAATAATATTAGCAATGCTTATAAAATTTCTTTGCCTAAGTGACATTTCAAAATGTTTTACTAACTTACTGAAATAGAGTTATGGTTGCAAATTATGCTTAATTGAATATTTTTGTCTATTCAAGAGATTAAATTATTAAATAACCTCTATCTTTGAAAAGCAAAATGAAGGAAAGATTGTCAAGATTATTCAGAATTGCTGTACCATTGTTTTCAGCTTTCAGTGTTCCTTACAGCAGATGAACCTTGAATTAGTATTTTCAGGTGTAGACAGTAGTGGACATTATCTATTTGTCTTGGCATGATGTTATGATAATCCCGCATTCCCTATCGTTTGCTTGTATGCTCAGAAACGTGGTCCTGTAGCTTTAACTGCGTTCAGCAGCTGGGAGAAGCTCTGCCACCCGCGGGTTGTTTTGAAATTCTCCCCCAAGCTTCTCTGCTGGGGATCGAGGGGAGGAAGGGACATTCTTTTTCCTGGCTGCTCCTGCTGCTGCTGCTGCTAGTTTTTCCCTGGGATTGCTTCTTCATCGTCTCCCTTTTGGACTTTTTTCTCAACTTGCTTTCTCACCTGAGAACCCAAGGAGCCCCAGAGGATGGCAAAGGAGAATCCTCCAGGGAGCCACTGGAGCAACTCTGCCTGGTCCCCCAGGGACCCCCGGGGAGGGGAAACTACGCCTGAGGAAAAGGACACTAAAGTTCATCAGCTGTTTACTCAGCTTTAATAATTCCTTTTCCCCTTTCCCCTTCCCCTGTGCCTTGCAGGGCACTCTGC
>VZRM01007023.1:249283-266899 GCA_013397955.1 Grantiella picta
GAAGGAAGGAAGGAAGGAAGGAAGGAAGGAAGGAAGGAAGGAAGGAAGGCTGTAATATTTGCCAAAGACGTATAGAACTTGCCTTGAAGAGAAAGAAGAGCTAGCAGCCAAGTGCAGCATGTCCAGCAGATGAGGCTGCATGGCCAGGCACCTGCCATGACCAAGCCTCCTTGCAGGCTTTGGAGACTCAGAGTCAGAAAAGTCTTCCAGACAGAAAATTAATGCTCAGATAGCAGCTGCAATTTTTTCCAGTTACCTCTACACAACTCAAAGTCTGATGAGATCCTCACACTCAGTACTGCTCTTTATTTGTCCCCAGTGGTGAATGCTGGTTTACATTCTGAGAACAGTCAGTCATGTTCCTTTGGAGTTTTCTCTTCCACTGGCTGTGGCCTTCCCTTGCTCTCCTTGAATCTTCCAAAGTGTGAGTCTTTCTGCTCTGTTCAATCACAACAGGTTTTGCCATCTGAATTCCATGTGGTAAAAAAAAAGGTATCACCTTTTTTTTGTCTGTTCTGACTATTGAGATTATAAGTCTTTTCAGCCTCTGATTATATATTCATATGGTACGTGGAACAATGAGCCCAGAACTGACTAACATCTTCAAAAACCATGTAATACAAGAAAAATAATGCTAAGAACTAAAAACAAAATATAAGAAGCATATTTGCCCCTAAGTTAAACTGCTACAAGGCAGTATTGGTAAAGGCTGTAGGCTCCAAACAGTATCATAGCATTTGTTAGTTTAACTCATATAAAAGTAGCTAAACTGTTATTTTGTTTCCACTGCTCCTGTCAGTGCTATTTAGAGGACCAGAGCAGACTTTTTCTTGTTGCGTTGTCTATAGTATGAATATGCCTTCCATCTTCAAACTTCTCTACACAGCCTTTTAGAAAGTGCTGGTGTAGCGCCTCAGATAATATGGGAACTTAGTGAATATTAGGAATGCTGCAGAAAATCTAAAAAGCTTTTGAAAAAGAAGCTTCAAAAGTGTTTTAACCACGTTCTCAAAATTTAAGAGTTTGCCTTTGATAAAATTGCAATTCAAATACTTGTGAATATTTATCCATTTAATTTGGCTTGAAGTTTCTTCCTGAGCATTTTTATTTTGAGTCTAAGCTACCAAATAAATATCAAAGTTGAAACAGCAGTGCTCTGTGTTTAGTTGTATATTTATGTATGATATCTCCCTGCATGACTCAGACTTACGTATGTATAGAAGAGCAATATGCAGATTTGCACTTGTACTTCAAAAGTTTTGTGTTAGCTGTGTGAACTGTGTTTTGATGGTATATTGCCATGTTATTTTTACAAAATGGCAATGCATAGCATACCTTAGCTAGAGTTAAGTGAATTCATCATGCTCAGTAATAGTGAAGTGCCTATATCAAACCTTTTTTGTAAGTAAGAAATAATTTTTAACTCCTTTGACAATACACATTATGACAGAGCCTTTAAGTATTAATATGAAGTGGTGCATTATATACTACTTAACTGAAATATTTCCTCATTGCCTTATGCTTCATTAGACATCTCTAAGGTAGGCATAAGTATTTTAAATACTGTATATGTATTATGATTATGTATATATTGATGCATATATTTATGTGTGAGCTTTTGTACGTCTGTTGTGTATAAATAGATTTAAATGCAGATATACTTACTTATCTTCTGCCAAGGCTACCCAAAGGTGATCAAGGCCAATTCCATTTCTAAGGTTCTGGCTACCATTTCTACATCTTCTCTACTTTTCTTTAAAAGGATAATTAAAAGGTATTCCCCTTCATATAAAATGTTTTCTTGCTCATTTCACAGATCATCAGACATCAAGAAACTCCTTATCTTCCCCATCTAAATGAATCATTAGCCCTTTAAATAATTCTTGTTCAAAGTACTATATGGCACATATCCTTCATGGTATGTGCTCCAATGCTATTTCTAGAATGAATTTAAGAAAATGATACTGGCATTAACTTCTTTTTTTTTTTTTTCTTTCAGGGAAAATATTTTTGATTGGAAATTCTAGAATTTTGATTTTTTATTTGGAGTTCTAGAACACATCCATCCTAAACTCATTAAATACTGCATACAAATGGAAATGTCTTTAAACAACACATTGTTCTTTTTTGTAGAATAATTGACTTTTTCAGCCAATCCTTTTACAGCAAATGGGAGTTCACACTGCTACTTTTACCAGAAACACCAATCAAAATAAACTGTCTGAGTAAATAATATTTAGAGCTTAAGCTATATTTCTCCACAAATGATTCCCAATAATTTATTTTGATAATAATAATAATAAAGACCTATAAGAATTCTTTGAAATTATTTTTGCAAAGATCACTTATGCCTTGGTCTATTTCTCCCTAATGGATAATATTTCCTCACTAATGAATGAGTAAATTCAGGTAGAGTCCTGTAGGAATCTGTGTCTGCCTAAAGAACAGTAATTTTTCTTGTATCCAGCTTAGTTTCAGGTGTAGACAGTAGTGGACATTATCTATTTGTTTTGTCAGATACATGTTGAGCTCTGTTGGTATATGATGGAAAACAGATCAAGTCTCTTCTATTTACTTAGTTATCCACTAATATGTTGCATGAGCAACAGAATGTTAGAATGCTTTTTCCTTTTTTTATTCTTTGACTTAGACTGGTTAAAGCTGACAATAACAGATGGAAAAATCCTAAAATCTTCCCTTGTAAAAGGAATTCAGCAAGGAATTCTCCCCTTTTGTTTTTGCTGTATATCCTGCCTTCTCCTTGTACACTCACAAAAGCAATGACTTACAACAAGAACTATCTGCCCGTATTTCCAGGAGAAGTATGGTGCAAATCATCTCAGCCACCACACCAGAGAAAATATAGCCTCCTGAGCCCAGTTGCAAGGGCCTCTCACCTTCCTCTGGGTGCAGTGGCACAGAGTGGATGTTGCTTTCAGGGGGCAGAGGTAGTCCACTGTCATGGGCAGGACTGTGAGTGCACAGCTGTCTAATCTGTATTTATTTACAGTATTTATTTACTCAATTTCCTAATGAGTAAATTTCCTGCAGATTTTGCCACTTTCAATATAAAAAAACCTTCTGCTCTAGTATTGTTTGTGATTCCAAAAAATAACATGTTTAGAAGCACAGTTTCCATTGGAACTCTTCCACTGACTGCTGGGTGTTCTTAGCAGTGTTGTCTAACATTCTCTGTGGGTTTAGAACATTCCACTACATCAGTAGCACTCCTAATGTGTTTTGAAGCTTGTCTTTGTGGCTGCACAGGCTGGATCCTCACATAATTGCATGATTCCCAAGGGAAACACTGCAGAAATAAATCTATAGTGTGCACACACATTTTAATCCTAGCCACTACAGAAACTTATCATAAAGGGTTATGACAAAATGACTGATTTGTTATCTTTTTTCCATGAAGATGTTATAATTTCTGTCTTTCAAAATATGCCATATATGTGATAGCTGAGAAGGAAAGAACCAACTTTGGGTGAGGAGCTCTCTCTTTTTTGCTGTCTATATAATTCCTCAATGGGCAAAGAGCCAAAATTAACACTCTGCTCAAAAAGGTTCTGGCAGGGATGGGAAAGAAATTCCCATTTACAGAAAAAAGCCAAAATCATGAATTGTTCTAGTCTCTTCTAGCAGAGAATTTAGCATGGGTACTTCCCCTTACCAAGTGGTAAAAGAATACAAAAGATAGTTGCAATTTTCCCTCCTATAATTTTCACAAAAGTGAAGTTACGGCCTCAAGGCTTGCTCTTAATCACAACCAAACCACATTCAGAAGCAGCTTGATAGGGAAATACTTTTAGGAGTCAGAAACTACATCTGCATTTTCAGAAAGACGTGGTCATTTTAGAAACATACTCTTACAAGTGACAAGCTGCAGTGTCATTCTAGGGAGGTTCATTAATATATTTTTCTGTAATATCCACAGGGCTGCAACTGTGCTCAAAGGCTTAAATGGAAAAAAGAACAGATTCAGCTCCAGAGAATTTTTTTAACTCCCACTGGCTTCAGATAAGCTCCGTTTTCCTCACAAAGCAGAGCTGTTCCCTCCGAATCATAAAATCCAAATTCAGCTCCCAGCTATGACAGCACACAAAACACATTCACACAAAGTCCAAGCACCATATGGGGGAACTTTGCTAATTAGAGAAATCTGCTTGGTTTCTAAAATATAGACACAGTAAGAGTCAGACAACGAGTCTGAACTCTGTAGCAGTGAAGAGACTACTTTGATTTAAAAGAAAGCATCTGAACTTAGGATAGACATACATTTTTATCCTGAAAATCTTATAAGATTTTTGAGGATCATTCCTGGACTGAGGAAATATAAATGTCTCAATTTTAAACTTCAGTAAATTCAGTAAATTTAAATCAAAAGACTAAGAGCTGTGTCTTGGGGTCCACTAAGAGGAAGAATTGTTTTTTTGTACAGCCTGAAAAAGCATTTTAGATAACAAGTTTTAAAAGGTTTTCTTTGACTTCCTCTTCCAATTAAAATCATTAGGATCTAAACAAAACCTAGTAATTAGGGTTTTGCAGATTGAGGTCATTTACCCTTCTTTCAACCGATGAGTTGTAACTTTTTCCATTATGCTCCTGGCTCAGGCTCTCTTATTTATGTGAAAGTTTACCCAGAATGCGGAGAAGGCTGAGGCACTCAAAGATTTTTTCCTTTCTCTTTACCAGGAAGTGCTCCAGACACACTGTCCAAGTTGCAGACAGTAAAGGCAAGCACTATCAAAAAGTAGAACTGTCCACTATAGGGGAATATCAGGTTCAAGACCGTCTAAGTAGCCTGAAGGTGCCTAAATCCATGGGACCTGATAAGATACATCCATAGGTCCTGGAGAAACTGGCTGAGGAAGTGACTAAGCCACTATCCATCATTCTTAAGAAGTTCTGGCAGTTCAATGAAATTCCCACGTAAAAAAGGGAAAAAAGAGGTGAAAGGGGAGCTGGGGAACTGCAATGCCCATTTTCAAAAGAGACAGTAAGGAAAATCTGTAGAACTATAGGCTGGTCAGTCTCACCTTGGTGCCTGGCAAAATCATGGAGAGGATTTTCTTGGCAACTAAGACACCTTGAAAATCAGGAGGTGATTGGTGACAGCAAGAAGGCTTCACTAAGGGCTAATCCTGCCTGACAAGTTTGATGACCATCTCTGACAGGGTTGCAGTAATGGATGAGGAAAGAGCAACTGAAGTCAGACAGCTGGCTGTGTAAAGCATTTCCCAATGTCCCATATGACATCCAAGTGCAAGGTGCTGTACTTGGGTCAGGGCAAGCCATGGTGTCAATGTTTGCTGTGTGGACAATGGATTGAGAACAGCCCTGAAGGAAAGGACTTGGGTGTTCTGGTGGATGAAAAACTTGACATGACCCAGAAATGAACATTTCCAGCCCAGAAAGCCAACTGTACCCTGGGTTGCATCCAGAGCAGTGTGGGCATTAACCCTGCTTGTTGTGGGAGAAGATTCAAGACAGGAAAATGGAAGTGAAGGAGAAGATGAAGAGGAGAAGAGTTAAATAATAAGAAAAAAATGTGTATCTATGTGCCTAGGGGAGCTCCAGGATGTGTTTTCAATCTAGCAAATCAACAATTAATATTTCAAGAAGTAAAACCCAGGTCAGCAGAAAACACACTTTAGAAGTAACTGTAAAAACAATTTTATTGATGCTTTCATTCTGTTGGCTGTTTTTTTATGGACCTTTATGGCAGGATACCTTAAGTTACCCACACAGGTGCATAATTTCAAAAACCTTAAAAAAAAAAAATTCAAAAGCCAATGAATATTTTATCCGTATTCATTAGGGCCTAAACAGTAATAATGAGACATCTAAATCCATGAATCTTGGAACTGCTGCTGTGAGAGAGAAAAATGCCATAGGGGCTTTGTCAGAGCAACAGAACCATATATTATTATTGCAAGCATGTTCAGGAGGGGAAAACATTACAGCTGTCATAAACAGGAGTGTGTTGTATCCATCTCATTCCCTTCTATTTAGAAGGGTTAGGGAGGTAAAAATACACAAAGTTTCACCTACTTTCAAGATCTACAAACTGTCATATTATGAGAAACTGCACCTGATCTATCATGCCATACTCTGAGATGTGGCAGCATCATCAATGCTATCCAATACAATACAGCCAGCAGAAAGATGTAAACCACCCAGGACCACCAGAAATTAAAGACGTTTAGAGAAAAGCAACCGTTAAAGAAACCATCACCGTCAGAATAAAAAAACCAACAATGAAATACAATGTGCCTTAAAAATATATATGTGTTGCCTGAATTCAAAATAAGTGGAAATGGCAATGAACTAATTTCTCCATCATGTGGGGAAATCCCAGTGCAAAGCCATTTTTCATCATTCATGTAACTGGGAGCAGAATCTGTGAATAAGGTCATAGGGCACTCCTATACCTACTCCTGAAAAATCAATGTAACATTAAAAAAAAAGACAAAACAAAAAACCAAACAAAAAACAAACCCTTCAAAGCATAGTTTATTAATTATTAAATTACAAAATCCCAGCTTTAATGCCAACATGAAGTAGACATTCTGTTAAATCATGGCAACTGCTAATAGAAAAGGAGAATGTGTCTCCCCTGCCAACTCTATTTCCTTCATATTTCCACACAAACCCTGGTAGTCTCCTGGAGCTCAGCAGGACCTGGTTGCACAGCTGCAAGTGAAAATCACATTAAAGTGACACTTCCTCCTGAATCTGGCAGTTCTGCAAGGTGGCACATGCTCTTTTCAACCCAACCAACCTCTTGTTGACCACCCTGACACGTATATCACACATAAATTGTATTCACGCCATTGAGTACCTGCTATGACACAGGTGCTGAGGCTTTACCCACACCTGCTCATCAGTACAGGTCCCATTCATATCTGCAGCAGGTTTGTTCTACTAGCAGCCAGCTGCTTGCTTACACCTTGACCTCCACAGGCAGCACGGAGCAAAGAAAAGATAGAGGGACTTCTCACAAATTACCACATCAGTCTAAATGACTTGACTTGGGGCACTTAATTTTTTAGCAATAAATACTTGTATAGTTATTTACTGTTGGATACTGTTAAGCAGAAACAAAGCAAAACCAGAACAGACAAAACCACTAATAAGCAAAGCCAGCTCACAACAAACAAAACAACTGTCCCAAATATTAAAACACTTTGGAAAAACATTTCTCCACTTCACCAGGTTCAGTTTCAGTCCTTCACTCCGCATGACTCTCATGTCTCCCAATGCTCCTTGCTATGATGCAGGTTACACTCAGTCTTTTAAACAGGGAAGCAAGGGTGGAAGCAGGGACCCGCCATGGTCAGTACACAGCAGTTTCTCTCTGCTATCTCTTCATCACACCTTTCATCTTGTCCAGTATAATTCCTTGGCAGGTTTCAGGGGTCATCTTCTGATCTAAATCTTCCCTCTGCACTTTCTCACCCTTTGACAACCTGCTTTTTCTACGACTGATATTCTTTACTCTTTTAAAAATATGTTTCTACTGAGGTACCATCAGCTTCACTGGTGTACTTGGCTGTGTACTGCAGTGAGTCCACTGGGAAACCAGCCATGTACAGCACAAGACATCTGTTGGCTTCTTCCCATGGAGACTGCCCATGAAACCTCTCACCATGCCCAAACCTGGCCATCTACACCAAATAAAATCCCATTCAAAATCTAACATCTTCCAATTGTCTTCATTCTTTGGAAAGTGGGCTCTGCCTCAATCTCTTCTGTTGATGTGTGGGTACAAGAAGGGCACCACAGTTGACTGCATGCTTAAAAGGAATACTTGATTCCTTTTCAGAAATATTCCAGAGTTTGATTTATATGTTGCTTTTTTCTTTGTTGTGAAGATCTAGTAATCTTCTGTGTTAATTTAAAATGATACATTTATTGCAGTGGGATTTTTTTTGCAGATGCACTGTTGCTTTAGTGCAGCACTAATCCTGAATGTAAATTGGAACATTTCTCAAAATAAGGCTTGTTTGAAAATGTGACTGTTTATCATTTCTTTTGATAACATAAAGCATAAGTTGAAAGAGAAGATTGCTTTCATTTGTTTGTTGGTAAATCTGAAGGCTAGAATTCTAGGGTAAATATTTATTTTCAGCCTTTCAGTCTCTACAGATTTAGTACCATTTCTCTGCCTTCTATTTAATTTGTCTGTTTATGTTCATTTATTCCACTGTTCATGTTAATTTATTTCACTGAGTAAGGTGAAGTCAAATTACTGAATGCTCAGCAGACATACAAGAACAGTGGTATGTGCTATCATAACAGGATGATAAGATGGCAACTTCCTGTTCTGGTTTAAGACTACCTGAGCTTTCACACGGTGATGAATAAGGGATCAAAGTCTGACAAATCATTTCATACTGTCGGCTTCTCATAAAGATTGTATATTTTCTAACTACTGAACTTCTAAAACACAATATGTCTGACTTTTTCACTTGTACTTGAAACCAAATTATAAATTCTCCACTGTTCAAAAATTCTATGACTATCAATCATACAAGAAATGAGTCTGGATAAATGGAAAAACAACAGACCAGATTAACTTACTCTGGTTAGTTCAGTCTACTCGTTCAGCACCTCAGTCACTGTGGACACATCATCCTGATGCACTATTCTTGCAGCAGTTCCACATTTGATGCAGAGACTACTACAAAGCTACTTGTTCATTTTGAAGCTTCAATTGGAATGTGTTTTAAAACTTTCTTCTATAATCAGATTCATTCTTGAGACAACCACTTGCATCGAATAACTAACTCCATTGCCAGGCCCCTGAATGATTCAGCTCCAAGTTTTTGAAAAGAAATTTGAATTTTATGGTACATAAGTGGCAATACCTCTGTGTACTGACATCTCCATTCAAAAAATTCCCCCACCTTCCTCAATCTGATTTTGCTTTGTTCTACTCATAAATAAAGATAGAAGAAAATGTTCATCATCCTCCTTTAGAAGTTTATTATGTTCATAGCATTTGGGTGCAGGGTTCAGTTTCATGATGAAAACCAGGCACTTTGCATTGTCTCTGATAGTGTGCATCAAAGCAAAGAATTTGACTGACATGTTATCTGCCTCCCATGTTTTAAGATTACTGGTATTTTGCTTCAGGACATTTATGTTTAAAAAGCTCAGCAAAGCAAGATCAGATAAGAAGGCACACAAAGATTAACTCTGAAGTTCTCATTAAAACCAAATACTGTAATCATAGAAATGAGAAAAATATTTCTCTTCCTTGCGCATTTAGCTGTGCTTATCTACAAAATTACTATAAAGACATGTTATATCTAGAAAAAATAGTTTGAAAACAATTCTTCTGACAGATCTAGGTTGGAATACAAACAATGTGGGCATCATATCTGTCATAAGTCAACACTTCTTCACTGGTATATGGATTTTCAGCATTAATTTGAAACAAATTACTGGGGGAAAGCATGGTGATAAGAAGCACTATCGTTGTCAACTATATGGTGAAATGCTGTCTTTAGCTGAGCTATAGATCTCCTCACCTTGAACAGCTTATTCTGCTATTTAGTCTACTGTTTATTAAAAGGTTAATACCTTCTAATTGTATATTTTAATACACATTTGCTTAATTATTTCCAGTACACTATCATAACATCAAAATTGTGTCTGTATACTGTCCCTGTTGAGCCGCTAGCAGACAGAAGACCAGTCTCCGTGTGGCATAAGAGATCTTTTTATTATTTTTATTATTTAATTCCAAGTTATATAGACTTTTCAAAGGGCACCCAGATTGATCAGTTCGAAACCTCCCCCCAGGCCTGATTGGCCAGGCCTGAACTGTCCATATCTCGAGAAACTGTTTTAATAACATCCAAACTTTATCTTTGTTCATAAAAACACAGGAAGAAGAGAGAAAGAATTCTCACGGGAAAGGTCTGTGCTAGCCACAGTATACAACATATGTTTTTTCTAGAGTTCTAGACAATTCAGTGACAATAAGTGATTTGACCAGGATAGCAGATGATTTTAGACAAGGGGAAAAATATTCTTCCTCTTTAGAGTCACTATCCAATCCTCCCTTGCCTATATTAAGGATGTTCCTCAGTTGTATCAGTCTTAGTATGCAATAAATATTTTAAATACATTTCAACAGTGTATGCAAAACTTGGAATCCCTTTGGAGGTTTGCAGAGTATGAAAGGACCTAATGGTTTTCACTCTCCTGCATGAAATAACATGGGTAAAACTTTGCAATCATGGCAGGCAGGTGGGTTTGTTTCTTTATTTTTGTGAGGTAACCACTGTTGGGAACCTTCCTATAAAAACATTGCAGCACACTATTTAGAACTTCTGTATGAATCATAGAATCTGTAAGGTTGGAAAAGACCTTTAAGATCATTGAGTCCAACCATTACCCCAGCACTTCCATGTCAACCACTAAACCATGCCCCTAAGCACCATGTCTACTCATCTCCTAAATACCTCCAGAGTTGGTGACTCAACCACCTACCTGAGCAGCCTGTTCAGAACTTCAAAACCCTTTCAGTGAAGAAATTTTTTCTGATATCCATTCTAAAGCTCTCCTGGGGCAGCTAGAGGCTCTTTCCTCTTGTCCTCTTGCTTGTTATTTGAGAGTGAGAACAGACCCCCACCTCATTACACCCTCCTTTCAGGCAGTTTTACCAAGGGATAAGGTATTCCCTCAGCCTCTGTTTCTCCAGGCTAACCAACCCCAGCTCCCTCATTCCCTCTTCATAATATTTGTGCTCCAGACCCTCCAGCAGCTCCAGTGGCCTTCTCTAGACACACTCCAGCACGCCAATGTCTTCCTTGCAGTGAGGGGCCCAGAACTAACACAGGATTCCAGGTAAGGCCTCCCCAGTGCCGAGTACAGGGGTGCAATCCCTTCCCTAGTCCTAGTGGCCACACTATTTCTGATACAGGCCTGTACGCCATTTGCTTATTTTCAGACCTATATTCTACTAATAGTTACATTTTCAATGTGCCTACTATTAGAAAAATACTTCGAAAAAATTTCCTTTTCAGCGAGATATTTTCTTTGACTTTTCATGTTAAAATTTTTCCATTTGTGAATGTTGTTTTTCAATTGCATGCTGAAATAATACAACAAAAACCTGCTGATTCCATTATTAAAAGCTTGCAAAGGCAATGAGATTGTTGGTTTAGCCTTTTTTTTGTTTTCATTTGGGAGAATGGGGGAGGAAATGTCTGCAGATTTATTTAGATTTATTACAAACAATATATTTGAACTCTGGCAAACTGCTTTTATTACAGATGACCTTGGCAAAAATAGTCAAGGTTTACCTTTCCACTTTTCCCTGAGGCTTACTGGTAGGCTGTTGCAAGTGAGAACTAAGGTAAGAAATATCTGATGTGGCAGAAGATTGATAACACTGAGAATCCTCACATAATCTAGTTGCTGGAAGCAGGTTCTGAGCACACCTTGCTGACACATGCAGTAGGTCAACCCTCCAAAGGGGCACATTTGCATTATAAATTTACAACCACAACTTTTGGATCTACGGTCAACCTGCAGGGCTCTCTCAATTCCAGTCAGGAGATAGAAACGATGACAGAATCACAGAATTGTTAAGGGTGGAAAAGACATCTAAGGTCATTGAGTCCAACTGTTAGCACTGTCATGTTCACCACTAAACCATGTCCTCAAGTGCCACACTGCACGGGTTTTGAACACTTCCAGGGAGGTGATCCCACCACTTCTATAGGCAGCCTGATCCAAAGCTTAGCCACCCTTTCAGTGAAGGAATTTTTCCTAATAACCAATCTAAACTTCCCCTGGTGGAACTTAGGATCCTACAGGCAGAGAGGGGCCTGTGTTGGAAGGGATCTCAAAGATCATCTGGTTCCAACCCCACTGCTGTGGACAGGGACACCTTGAACTAGAATGGGTTGTTCAGAGCTCATCCAACCTGGCCTTGAGCACTGTCAGGAATGGGAAGTCCACAACCTCTCTGATCAATCTCTTTCAGTGTCTCACCACCCTCACACTCAAGAATTTTCCCTAATATCTAAACTAAACCTACTCGCTTTCAGTTTGAAGCCTTTCCCCCTTGTCCTGTCACTACACGCTCTTGTAAATAGTCTCTCTCCATCTTTCTTGTAGGCTTCCTTCAGGTACTGGAAGGTCTGTGGCAGAGATGTCTCAATGTGACTCCATCACCTTTCCAGGCAACTTATTCCAATGCCTAACCACTCTTTCAGTGAAATTTTTTTCCTATTATTTAATTTGAACCTCCCCTGGTGCAATTTAAGGCCATTTCCTCTCATCCTTTTGCATGAGACATGGTAGAACAGACTGATCCCCACCTCACAACTGCCTTTCAGGTAGTTGTAGAGATCAGTGAGTTCTACCCTGTTCCCTCAGCTTCTCCTGTTAAGACTTGTGCTCCAGACTTGTTATGACTTGTGCTCTCCAGCTCTGTTGCCCTTCTCTGGACTTGCTCCAGCACCTCAATGTCTTCCTTGTAGTGAAGGACCTAAAGGTGAGCAAAGGATTGAGGTGTGCCTCAGCAGTGCTGAGGTACATGGGGATAATCACTGTCCTAGTCTTGCTAGCCACACTATTGCTGATACAGGCCAGGATGGCATTGGCCTTCCTGGCCACTTGGACATATGCTGGCTAATGTTAAGCTACTGTTGACCAGCATCTCCAGATCCCTTTCTGCTGAGAATCTCTCAAGCCACTTCCCCTGACTTGTAGTGATGCATGGGGTTGTAATAACCCAAGGGCAGGACCTATCACTTTCTCATATGCAGTTGTCCTCAATCCATCAATCCAGCCTGTCCAGATCCCTCTGCAAAGCCTTCCTGCTCTCCAGCAGATCAACATTCAACCCACCTTAGTGTCATCCGTGAATTTACTGAGTATGACCTTATTTCCCCAGTCCAAATCATCAATTAAGACATTAAACAGGACTGGCCCAAACACTGAGCCCTGGGGAGCACCACTGGTGACAGGTCACCAACCAGATGTAATTCCATTCACCACCAGTCTCTGGGCACAGCCCCAGCCAGTTTTTAACCCAGTGAAACGTACACTCCTGCAACCATTGAACATCCAGTTTCTCCAGGAAAATGTTGTGGGAAAAGGTGTCAAACACTTTACTGAAGTCTAGATAGACAGTATCCACACCCTAATCATAGAAGAGATCAGGTTGGTCTAACAGTACCTGCCTTTCACAAACCCCTGCTGTCTGGGATTGATCCCCTGGTTGTCCTGTGCATGCTGTGTGATGGCACTCAGGATGATCTACTTCATGTCCTTCTATTTCACCAAGATCAGGCTGACAGGCCTGTAGTTTCCCGGATAATCTCTCTGATCCTTCTTGAGACGGATGTTACATTTGCTAATTTCCAGTTTAGTGGAACTTCTCCAGTTGATCAAGATGGCTTGTTAATGATTGAAAGTGGCTTGGACAAGCCTTTCGCTGTTCCGTCATTACTCTCATGTGCATCCCATCTGGCCCAAAGGCTTGTTGGTGTCTAATTGGCATAGATCATTAACCATTTCCTCATGGATTATGAGGACTTCACTCAGCTCCCTATCACTAACATCCAGCTCTGGGAGGTGGGTAGCCTGAGGTCAACTGGTTTCGGTATTAAATCCTGAGGCAAAAAAAGGCATTATGTACCCCAGCCTCTTCCTCATTCCCTGAAAAAATGATAAATGCTACCCACTGCATCCAGCAATGGATGGAGAATCTCCTTAACTGTCCATTCGCTGTCAATGTGGTTATAGAAACTTTTTTCATTGTCACTAATCACAGTGGCTAAATTAAGTTCCAGTTTGGCTTTAGTCCTTCAAATTTCCTCCCTGCCTTGTAACATGTTGTAGTCCCCATAAATTATCTGCCTCTCCTTCCAGGGGCGACACGCCCTTTTTTTACCTTGAGTTCGTACACAAGCTTGTTGTTTAAACAGAGAGCTGATCTTTTTCCCTGGTGGCTTGTCTTATGGCATGCGGTGACAGCCTGCTCTTGGATCTTTAAGATCTTCTCTTGAAGCAGGTCCAGCATTCCTAGGATCTCTTGCCTTTCAGGATGGACTGCAAGTTACCCTGTTTATATGCTACCTAAACAGGTGAAAGTCTTGTCGAATTTCTCGTAGATCTTGCCGTATGTATGCACGTATGTATATGTAGAACCAAGGGTAACTTAAAAGCACAGATATAAGACCTTATTCAGAGTATAAATTCTGTATTTTCTGTAGACTGATGCCTTGTGGCAACACACAGACAAAAGAAAGCAAATCAAAATTGCACATTTGTAAATGAATGAGAGACTGTTCCTCTCTCATATTCCTGGAAATTGACTTCTGGGAAAAGCTCGGTCAAGCTTGAGGTTATAAATGAAATATATACTAAAAAAGAAAAGTTGCATTGATACAGTAAATTCTTAATTTCCATTAAAGTAAATAGTATGCTTATTAAGACTGGGTGACATCTTACAGATGGTAGTCCAGCAGACTAAGTAACATAATGCTCCTAAAAGGAATATTCATGCTACTGTGACATAGTGAAACTGCATGGAGAGAAATACTGTACTGACTCTTCAAAAATATCAGATATGGTAAAATACTAATAGAAGGAAAAAAGGCTAAGGTTCACTTCACACGGACTGCTATCACTCTAACAAAAGTATTCTTAAGAAAAGTGCTTTGACATTAAAAAGAGCCTGACTGTTCAATGTTAGTATGGTTATGGTTAGATGTACGTTATCTTGATTTTATGTATGTTTTTTAAAATCTACATAACTGGGAACATGAATGATATTGTAAATTTCTACATAAAATAAACACTTTTAACCAACCCAGAAAGAGATTGTAAAATACAAATTTTCTACTAGATGCATTTCCATGCTAAAAATACTTTGGCCTTTTTTTATTTAAACTCCACCACTAGTGGCACCGAGATCATCAACATCAGATTCTTATTGCAGCAAGCTATAGCATTTCTGGTTCAGGAAAAAATGTACTTAATTATAAGATCAATTTTGACATCAGTGTTCATAAATATAACCTTTACTACTCAAGAAAAGGTTCACAGTAGAATGAAATTCTCAGAACATTGTTTCACTTTTGGATGATGTTTTCACAAATAGGCTTTGAAAAGAGCCACAACTCCATCCAAACCATTATGGACTTCTAAAAGGCCTCAGTACATGCAATTTCTAGGATTTTGTTGTTGTTGTTGTTGCCAGAAGAAAATATAGCAGCCATTACAGACCAGATAATCCATGCTAAAACCTTCCACCACTCACCTGCTATGAAAATGATTGGGACATTGGAATTTCAAAAAGGAAAATTGTCTGGAAGAAAACAGAAAACTGTGAATCACTGAAAGAAGTAAGCTTTCATCAAACAAATCTGCATCAAATTGTAGTGGGAAAGGGAAGCTAGAAAAAGGTATTGAAAGTGTAATTAACAAATGGCATAATAGTCCTTCAAGGAATTCACAGTTTGATAGCTTTTCTTAATAAAAATTTCTCTTGAAAAATAGTGTTGTATCAATCATCCTTGACATTTATAACAATGACAAAATATCCTTATGTGTTTTCCAATGTAATATTGTTTAAATGACATAATAAATACTGTCATTCTGTGTACTAACAAAAAAGTGCAATCCTTTGTTCTGTGCATGATTGCGTTTACACATTATAGAATATGAAATATTTACAAAGGGAAGGTTAAATCAATACAGGTTTAAAATTTGCACTCCTGTCTCCTGGGTCTTATATCATCTTAAATTAATATAGTAAAAGGAGAGAGAATGTTGACACACAGAAAAAAATATTTCGGTTCTCCTTTATTGTACATAGAGAGGGCATTAAAGTAGAATTTGCTGTTGATTCATACTGTAATTAATTATTACACCTTTTTTGTTCAGGCTATCATTTCAGTTGTCTCATTTGCAAAACACAGAAACGAACTATTAAGCAAAGGAGAAAGAAGAAATGAGATATAATCAACAGAAAAGAAAAAAATTATTGCTTAAACCATGCAATTGCTTAACCAGTGTTGATTACTAGTGGACTTAAGATAGAAAATATTATTTGAGCTAAAAGAAGAAAAAAATTAATTTACCAGAGTATCCTGTAGACAAGGATAAAACCCCAATCCGCACCCCTCAAACATGTCAAGACAATGTGACGTTTTTAAGTAAATGAGCCTATATTTATGAATATATGGTCTTATCTGGTTGCTTATCTGGGTAGTTAGACTTATAAATCAAATTAGCATAAATTATTGTCACATACACATATTTTTCAGATCAACTCCACAGTAGGATAGGAATCTGCCCATTGTTATTCATTAAGTCTCACTTCATCCATGCAAGGATGGCTAGCCTTGCTTTTTAATTTTGAATTCAGCTATACAAGATATTCACAGCATATAATTTATTTGAAAAATCTGAAGACTACAGTTTCATTTAGGATCTTTTCTGCATAGACTTATATTTTTCTAAAAACAATTTTTTAGTTATTAAGAAGTATTTAAGATTATATAGTAACATATTTCAAATTCTTTTGTTCACCAGCCATTAGCTCTCACCATACATTTTTATAATTCTCATTCCCACCAATTATTTATGTTGTATAACATCTTATGCCACAGTTCTGCTCTTTGATTTTATTGAATGACATTTTGATGAACTAGATGAAAGAAGTCAGAGTGATTTTTAAACCTTTTTAAACACTTACTAATTGTTATCTTTGCACACTAATTTGGAATCTGTTACTGTGGAGACAAGGAAAATTCTCTCACTTTTTTTTTTTAATTCCTACTGGCAATTGAAATTGACCAGTAGGTGAAACTAAGAAGAAGGTCCAACTAAAATGCTTGATTTAATTTACTCTGCTGACTTCCCATCACAGTACCTGTGGTGTAAGTTTCACAAAGACAAGTGCTGGATTCTGCACCTGGGAAGGAGATGCTGGAAAGCAGGCCCACAGGAAAGGACCTGAGGGTCCTTGATGTTTCTTGCTGTGGGAGGACGGCAGGAAGCGGCAACCTCACGAAACGAGGTCTGTCACGGCGTGTATCTCCACGGAAGTCCGGCAGGGCAGCCCTGGGGTGCGCTTAGCGTGGCGGGAGTCTCCGGCCACAGAAATTCTAGCAGGAAACGGGAGGTGAGGCAAAGAAACGTACTGGACGCCATCTCTGGTCTGTCAGGGTCGTTTATTAGGGTCTTCCTGGGAGGTTGCAGGGGAGGGAAAAGGGGGAGGAAAGTGGGGGAAGGGAGTAGGGGGGCTGGCAGGCTCAGAGATAGTGACACCGAGGCTTACGCCAGCATCTGCTTATAAGGGAAGGGAAAGGGGAAGGGATTGGCCCCCCCCGGAGCCAATCCCGGGAGCTCTGAGGGGAAGACAGGCGGGGGAACACACCAATAGATTGCTAATAAGGTAGGGTGCATATTTCAAAAACGTCCAATAACATGCAGAGCAGGGGAACAAAGGAAAACCTCGTGGAAATCTGCAAAACCACATTGCTACAGGTCCTGGTCAATGTCAAGTTGAACATGAGTCAGCAGTACCCTGGCAGGCAGGAGGGTCAATCCTGTCCTGGAGGGCATCAGGCACAG
>VZRM01007023.1:267002-288365 GCA_013397955.1 Grantiella picta
TTGTCCTGCTCTGCTCTGCACTGGGGCAGCTTCACCTCGAGTGCTGGGGGCAGCTTTGGGTCACACAATATGAGAAAGACATTAAACTATTAGAGAGGGTCCAAAAGAGGGCAACGAAGATGCTGAAGAGCTTTGAGGGGAAGCTGTATGAGTGGCTAAAGTCACTTGTTCTGTTCTGGAGAAGAGGAGACTGGGGAGACCTCAATGCAGTCTTGCAGCTTCCTTATGAGGGAAGAGGAGGGGCAGGAACTGATCTCTTTGTGGTCACCAGTGACAGGACCCAAGGGAATGGCCTGTAGCTGAATCAGGGGAGGTTTAGGGGGAGCATCAGGGAAAGATTCTTCACCCCAAGGGTGGTTGGGCACTGGAACAGGCTCTCCAGGGAAGTGGTCACAGCACCAGCCTGACAGAATTCAAGAAAAATTTGGTGAACACTCAGACACATGGTGTGATTCTTAGGGTGGTCCTTTGCAAGGCCAGGAGCTGTACTTCAACGATCCTAATGACTCGTTATGATGCCTTAAAAGCCGGTAAAAATAGGAGGCAGAAAGAGCAGTATAGTGAAAAAGGGTTTTACCTTGGTTTTGATAAGATCCCAGGTGCACCCTTGTCAAAGGTGGAATCACGCTGAGGAGCACACCCCATGTACAACTTGTATACAATTTTATGGACCTCACAAATTAGCATATCTATCTAAAATCCCCCAATAAGAAACCTAACAAATGAAGTAATTGTCCCCCTATTTTAATAATGCCCCCCTAACTGAGGCTACAGTCTAGTTTACAAAAACGTGTTCCAGACAGGAGGCCCTATCTAAGGTTGGAGCCTCTAGGTCTGAGATCGTAGGGATGTTTCATCTTCCCTAGAGAACCTCGAACTAGGCTAAATATCAGAGTACAAGGGTGATAGACATGTAGGGCTAAGGTACAGGGAGTGAAAGGTACAAGGAACGGGAAAGAGTATAAAATGTATAAAAAGGGTATTAAAAAGGGTATAAAAAGAAAAGACAAAAAGCCATCAGGCATCACTTACCAACTGAAGATATTTTATGATTATATGATTCTAGGCATATGCAGTTCTTAAGTTACTAGTTGCTATCTAAATTCTTTTTTTTTTTAATAATTCATAGGCTTCTCATGGGCTAGAAATGTAGCAGGTGGGGCATTTATTTTGGGGGCTGCACTGAGTGAAGAACACATGCAGCAAGAAAGAATTTAATGAAGGCAATTCGGGGGTGTAATTTCAAAGTCCTGCTTGAGAAGCAAGGTGTTAAGTGTCCATACATGCTGAGAAACACACTGCTGTCCACCAACTACTTACCAATGTAAGCATTTTGGTCTCTGGAGCCATCCCTTAGACATGACAGCAAAGGAAAAGTGAGTAATATCTAAGCATGCATGTGAGAGGCTTCTCAGTACACATTTTTGATATGGCAGAAAGGAACGTGAAGGCAATAGCAGGAGGATATTGAAAACCTCAGGATTACTGTGTCAACTCTTTACAAACCCATGTAAATGCAGCATCTTGCAAAGACATGGCATTTCAGGCTCTCTTTAACACACCAAACCTGGAAGACCACTCTACAAAATAGCACAGACCTTTCTCTTTCAAACAGAAACGTCTTTAAGATTTCCACACACCAGATCACTGATCAGAATCAGGAAGCTGAGAGTAAGCAGTGAAAACCAAACTATGAGCAGTCTCTTGACCTTAGAATAAGCGTGAAAAGTTATTGGATTTGCATGGCCAAGCTTTAGAAATAGGAGGGGCTACAGGGTTGGCTTCTATGAGAAGCTGCAGGGATCTTCCTCCGTGTCTGGCAGAGCCAATGCCAACTGGCTCCAAGATGGATGTGGTGCTGATTAAGACTGGGACAATTGGAAACAGTAACTGTTCTACTGTGATAACTGTGGAGGAAGCCTTGACCCTGTGGTAGGCTTGTGGAGAGAGAAGCACACACTGGAGCAGTCTGTCCATGAAAGACTGCACCCTGTGGAAGAGTGACCCATGCTGCAGCAGTTTTGGGGGCACTGTTGCCCATGGGATGGACACACATTGCAGCAGGTCACAGAGAGGTGTTGCTCAGGAGATGGAGCCACATTGGAGAATTTCTCAGTGAACTGTCTCCTGTGGAAGGGACTCCACAGTGCAGCAGGGGAAGGACTCCTCTCCCTGAGCAGCGGCAGAAATGTGTGATGAACTGACCATCACCCTTCCCTGTCTCACTGCACAGTGGGGGGAGGAGATAGTGTTGGGAAGGGGGGCAGGCAGAGGGAAGGTGTTTTGAAGGTTTATGTTATTTCTCATTATGCTGCTCTGATTTTGTTAGTAATAAATTCAATTAATATCTATAATTCCATCCTGTTTTGCCTGTGACATTACTTGGTGAGTGATCTGTCCTGGTCCTTATCTCAACTCATGAATCCTTGTTTATATCTTCTCTCCCCTGTACAGCTGCAAAGGGGAGTGATAGAGAGGCTTTGGGGAGTGCCTGGCATCTAGCCAGGATCAACAGCATACACCAGATCACTAGAGACAATTCCCTTCTGATCTGATTCAAATCAGAATTGGGAAGCTGAGAGTAAGCCGTGAAAACCAAACTATGGGCATTTCCCTGACCTTAGAATAAGTATGAAAAATTACCAGGGACAATATTATGAAGTGACAATCAGTATTCATTAACACTATATTAGTTTATTTATAATATTATTTTGCTTTATTAGTTGTAATACAGAGAAGATTGTTTTGGAAAATGAATAAGCTAGGTTTTGAGGTAGTGTATTTTGTTTACAAGGCAAGAGTTTGATAGTGGGGGGAGTTACAGTGGTGGTTTTTTTGATAAGCTGCCAGAAGCTTTCCTGATGCCTAGCAAAGCCAGTGCCAGCAAGCTCCACAACAGACCCTGCACTGGCCGTGGCCAGGCCCATCAGTGATGGTAATAATGCCTCTGGCATAACATATTTAAGAAGGAAAAAATTATTGCATGAGAGAAATTGCAGCCAGAGGAGAGGGAAGTGACAATACGTGAAAGAAACAGTTCAGCAGGCCTTAAGGAGGAGGTGCTCAAGGTACTGGAGCAGCAATTTCTCTGCATCCCATGGTTAAGACTGTGATGAGAGAGGCTGATGCCCCACAGAGGTCCAAGATGGATCAGATGCCCACCTGTGGCACATGGAGAACAAACCCCATGACAGAGCAGGTGGGGGTGGCCAAAGGAGACTGTGACCCTGGGGGAATCCCATGCCAGAGCCCGGCAGAACACTTGATAAAACAATACTCTCCATACTCTATATATTCATTCTCATTGTTATCATTGAACTTTTTGTTATTAGTCTAGATTTTCCATACTGTGACAAAAAGAAGGATATGCAACTGTCACAATGAATAGATTTAATTTTTAATTTCACTCATCCAGATTTAGTCCTAGGATAGCAAATGGGGAGTTTTTTATTTATAGATGATGAACAAAAAGTGTCATAGGATTCCCTTGTGTCGTAGAGTCAAAGTGATGTCTGTTTATGGAACAGATTTTAAAAATCTAATACTCAGTCAAATAATACAAACAAATTCCTGTGGTTCAATACACAGATTTGAAAAGGATTGCTACAATGGCAATAGTATCCTCCTGCAGTGTAAACACTGGCAGTGAATTGAGATATTTTTTCTCAGAGAAACCAAGATTGTACCTGTCAAAATGTTCCACTACAACGATTTTGTATTTCATACTGAAGACTAATGATAATGCAAAATTTTCATGTGAATTGTACTGCACAATTTTTTTGCTCAACATTATGCGATGCTAACTGTTTTTCCCTTTACTGTCATTATAATGTTCATTGTGATTTTCTGAAAAGAACAGAACATGAGTTGAAAACCACAGGAGGGTTGGGATTTAAGTTTTGGGGAGTAAATCTGCAGTATTTAAAATCTCTGGCAAACTACATTCCAGATATATTGTTGAGGAAAACCCCTAACTTATTTATTATTTATGATAACTACAATGGCAGCAATAACATAGTTTTAACACAGTTTTAACATAGTTTAAACTGGGATAAGAAATCTGTGTTTGATAGCATGCATCCTGATCATGAATTTACAAGGCCTTTTGCTGGATCCTTTGGAAAAATATTTAAAGAAATGGACTAACTGACACTAACTTAACTTGAAAAAAAAATGGACCAAACCTTCATCTCCCAAAAGAATAGAACCATTCAACACAATCAAAACCACTGTAAATTTATTCTTTCTGTGCTATTTATCTCTAGGATCACCTAAAATCACCTAAAATAAACAGTAGGAGTGTCACATTGGAATTTATACTTAAACCAAACAGAGATACACAGCTTGCACCCCTCTGACACCCCACCCAAACCAAAACCAAGGTACTACCTCTCTGTGACATCGTGGCAGTGACAAAAACGCACAATCATCAGCCACAGTCCAAAACTTCCAAAATATAACACTCTGAGTAATTTATTCAGGAAGGTAAGTCTGGTAGGAAGAACAGAAAGATGTATGTTGGCAGATGACCACACAGACAAAACTGTGTCCGAGGCTGCTCAGTAATATTTATCAGAAGGTAGGTAATGCAATAGTGATAGTTCATTAAATTTCAGGGCAGCTTTCCTATAATCTCCAATGTAGCCAGGACAGCATCTGAAGTTTGCAGTAGCTACACACTGCATCATTTGAAATAGCATAGTGGAATAAAAAATTCCCTTCTTTTATCTCCTAAGTTTTACCTACTTAGCTTACATCCTGTACTTCAAAAGCCTTCTCTCCCCTCACCTTTCTCTCCTATCTATGAAATACAAAGTATAGTTAAAAACACTCTGAACTTCTAGTGTGTTTAGGCACTGGAATTGCTTTTAATTAAACAAATAAATTTATGAATAACGTTGTGCTGTGATTATGACTCGCAAAAAACTCATGCTATATTTCTCACTCCTTTATAATGTCAGCTCATCATTCAAAGAAGATAAAAGTAAAAATTATGGAAGCTGATTCTGTGTACCTCTTGCAGAACAGCTGAAAGAAAATAATTCTGTATTTCTCAAAAGTCCCTGTGAGTGACATGATTACTTTGAAATATTTTTATTGAACTCTTTTAGTTTATGTGAGTTTTGCTCAGTATTCCTTTTATTTTTCTTTTAATCTATTCAGCCCAGAAACAAAAACCAAAAACCAAATAAACAAAACAACAACTCCAAAACAACAACAACAAAAAGCTAAGAACAAAGAAAAAAAATACAACAAGAAATTATTTAAAAAATATATTTAGAAAATAAAGCACATTTTTAGAAAAGAAATGTTAATACATCAAAGTTAGCCCAAAACCCAAATCATTTGTCCAAGCAGTAGCATGCTTTTGCCATGACCACAGGCAGGACACTCATTCCATGAGCTACCTGACATCTGATCAGTTGCCATGAGTAAAAAAATACATAGAAAATGCTTTTTTTTTGTTAAAAAGAAGGAAGGAAGATTTGTTTGAACGAGAAGACTGGTTCCTATACTAAATACATCTGACGAGGTTCAGCTGAAGAAAAAGACATGGAGACTGCTGCTATCTACGATAAAAGCAATGGAAACAATGGTTTCCATTACCTAAAAGACTGCTGAAATGCAAAGTATTTTCCTTCCAAAAAGAATTCATTGACCAATTCAAGTACAAAGAAGTCTAACCATTTATTTCAGTGGATCTTCTGGAAGAGCTTTTTATGACGAAGATGTGTGATATACAATATAGAAACACGAGCCAGATAACCACAAAATGTATATCTATGTGATTGTATTTAGAAAAAAAAAACAACAGAGCACTCTGAATAAAGCCATGCAGAGATACAGACACAATTTATGATTTCCTAAATCTCTCTCTGGGTGGATGAGCTCTGCTCCCAAGACAATTGGGGATACTTACTCTTCTCCTATGTGCATATAGCAGCCTTGAGCAGCTAAAACCAAATATCAGGTTTAAATTAGATTTTAATTTCTGAAAGTGTGAATTCCATAACCATAAAAGTTACCCTGATCAGGAGTAACATTTAAGGAAGATGTTACAGAGGAAGGCCACAAATGTGTGAGATCTTCCCTTCCTCCTCCTGCAATAACTTATTCTTCTTCTAACTTGGTTTCTTTCTCTGGTAGTCTGAATAGATCTTTATGAAATTAATTTGTGAGATGAACCAATGAACCATCACGACTTTGTATGAAGGGCAGCCATTTGTACATCCTCCATGTGCAAATTACAAGACAAACAGTTATACCTTTAAAAGAAAATATCTATTCTCTTTCTAACAAAGCACTCTCATGTGCAGGTCTCTTGTCCATAGCTTGTTTTTCAAGGTGATTTAAATCCCTGCAGAGCTCACCAAGAAGATACAGCCCTGGTACTTCCCATGGGCATTTTGCTGAATCAGCCAATGAATGTGCTCATGCTATACATCACTTTGGCACCATTAAAGAATTATGGGACATCCCATGATCTTGCAGAAATTAATCACTGCTTAACAGTCTGTGCTCCGGTGTTTATGAAGTCATTTGAAATATCTGCATGTAGCCATTAGTAGTCTGAGGAGAGTGTATATGCAGTTAATGAACCACAGCACTATGTTACAGCTGAGATAGATAGTTTTCAAATTGGTAATTAATACTTTGGATGATTGCTTTATGCTCTCTGCCATGCATTGCAATGATATTTCCAATTGTGCCTAAATACTGAGTAGTGACGGTTGTATTCTGACATAAATACACAAGCACTCACTATACCAAAATTATTAAAGCAGATATATATATTTAGGTATAAAAAATGGGCCAAATCCTCTTCAGGTTCACCAAAAAGATATGTTTAAATAATAATGCCCTAGAAATCAGAAAATAACTGCAGTATTTTATTAATCAGACTAGATAAAGTTTCACATCTTTCTAGCCTACATTTATTTTCAAATTAATATTTTGAGCACACCTCTCTAGAACATGGTGAGATGTACAGAAAATTCTCTGTTTCAGAAGCATTTAACTACACCTCCTTTAATGTTAATGGTAAATGCATGTGTACAGTGAGGCACGTTCCTGTGTAGTTCAGACCACATTTAGTAGGGTTGGATTCAGGGGAGAAAAGGTAGCTGCGTTTTTTGAAGAACAAAGTCATCAGGTTCTTTATAAGACTTCTCAAAAAATAGCCCACATCTAAGTCTTCACCTTGTTTATATACTTCTACTTGTATAATTAAGCCTCAATTAGCCTTCTCAGTAAAATAAAAAACATGGAAAAGTAGAGACTCTACACCCCTGAAAAGCTGTTTGTTCTAATGTATTCTTCTGTCAAGTTGTTAATCAATATTATACTTTATTTTTAAAGTAGCAAATAGGTTTGGTGAATTTTTGTATTTTTTGGTTTTTTTTAATTGAAACAATTGAATTTTCATATAAGAAGTGCCTTAGAATGAGTGTTTGCCAGTTTCCCTAAATTCCAGGGACATGAGAGATTTAGTGTGTTAAGATATGAGAAGATTATTAGAGACACCTAACCCTGAAATTTTATCACTCATTTAAATCAGTTGTACAAGTTTACAAGTATAATAACAATTAAACACATGTATTCTGGAATTTAGTAAAAAAGGACAAGCGTTTCTAAAAATGTCACCTGATCTCACTGACCTGTTGCACATATGTTTATTGGAAATCCATTGAATATACAAGGTTATTTCTATGCAGAAAATCTGCTACTGTTTGTTTACTGCCAAAGTTATGTTTAAAATAGTTTTAAAAGTTAGTGAGGAAATTTATTTTTAACCTGAGCTAAAATTCTTGGCAAATAGTTGCCATTAGAAAAGAAGATTGACAGAGTAATAATGTAAATAACTATATTTCCCAAAAACAGGAGATATAAGAGAAATATCTGCTTACAGCTTCCCCTAACTCCCAGTTTTCCACCTCTGTTTTTCCGTAGTGCTATACTGCTGTCCTGTGGCTCTTTATTCGAGTTGGTTTTCATGTTTCCGTTTTTGTTTCCAAAGGGCATTGTAACACTAACCTTGCTCTTGCATTTGTTATTACATTTGTTAATGAAACCATATAACATTCACAAATTTTGGTTGCTTATATTCTATGAGGTGCCAGAATATGGTTATATACCCATCTGTATCTATTTAACGCTTTTTTTCATATTAATCCTTGAATTAGTGAAAAAGCAAATTTTGCATTTTACTTTCCTCTTTGAATAAATTTTGGTTGTTTAAAATGTGAATTTCACTGAAATAACGTTATGTTCTATGCCAGAAGAAATACTGGGGTAATTTAATCTAACTCTAGCTTTTTGAAATATATATATAATGGCAAAAACCCACTGAGGAATACTAAGGGTTTTCATGTGGTCTCCACTGTTAATAGGGCTGCTCAGATGGTGTGGACACCTGCCTTCCTTCTCTCTGGCAGGATTTATATGGATGGATTTGGGGGTAGGTTTAGTGAGAAGCAACTGGAGGTGCCAATATTGCACATCTATCCAGCAGCTTACTCAGGACTGCTAGTGTCCTGATTCACAAGGTCTGCGCTTGTTCCCTCTTCCCAGAGGAGCAGGTCCTGCTGGAAAGCCAGAGGATTTGTTTCAGGACCTTAATCTTCAACCATCTAATAAAAACCCAGGCAGTTCCTGAGCAATTTGGTAAACACATGCTTTCAACAAGCCATGTCAGGCTCAATTATATTTTTTTTCTGATAAAAATTTTTGGCTTTAAACTGTCTTATGAAATGCGTATAAAGCAGTGTCAGACCCAAAAATTTCAGGTCTCTTAAAAACACAGCATACAATATGCTGTCAACCCTGGCATAATATTTTCACACTATCTAAACCTAGACATCCCTCTAGTCTAGTATTCATACCTCTCTTCACTGCAAGACTTTCATTACACATAAAAGAAAATCTGCTAAACTTTCTTCATAGCACAGTGGAATTTAATTGCAACTGTCTTAAACAATATATAAAGCAGTTTTGAAAACAAGCTTTTCTTGGGTAGGAATGACATGTTAAAATTAAATTGTAAAAGTTAATAGAGATTTAATTACAGCTACTTACTGCGTTATATTGGACATCTAGAGAAGCACATGGACATCCAGCTTACCTCCAGCTGTTAACTATTGCTCTAACTATTAGAGTTTTTTAGCATTTTAATAGAGTATAAAAAATGTATCTCAGTTACCATAATCAGCTATGTCTAATTCATTAAATAATTTTGATGACTAGGAACAGTAATAATAATATCAAAGTAGTTGATGTTGAGGACACTGTGTCTGTTTGTATTCAAGGATTTATTCTGGAAAAAATTTAGTTTGTTACTCTGGATTGAATGTCCTCAAAAAACACACAGCTGGAGGCTATCTCAGGAAGAAGTGATAGCTTGGGCTTTGCATCTGCATTAGGTGAGCACATGGAGCTGAGTTGTTGGTTAAGATTTCCCCTGAAAGAAAACTAGATTGTGTGGTAGCAACTGGGACAATAGCTTCAAAATCATAATTTTGGTCTGAAATAAAATACTAAAACTAATTTTGAATTAATTTTGAAATTCATTGTGTCCTGGTTTTAGCTGAACCTTAATTACAAAGTAAAAAACCCTAGCTTCTTTATGGACTTTATTATTTCAGCTTTGAGCCTTGGAATTCACCAGAAATCACGAAATTCTGCGAGGACTTCTCAAGTTTGGGTGTGACTTTAAAAGCTCAGTATAAAAAAAGAGAAAAAATCAAACCCATAAAAACCTACAAAACTGTTTTTTGAGTAAAGATTAGAGCCACATAATTGCTTACTTGATTTTGATATAAAAAGCTAACAATATTTTCAAAAACTGTATTTGTTCAGAAATCTTCTGAAGAACCACATCTTATTTCCAGGACCAATTATGCCTAATTGGAAGAAGGGAGGTTTTAACAATAACCATGTTTTCCAATCAACATATTAAAAAAAAAAATCAAAAAATGAGGTGTATTAACTGATCTTTTACTATATTATCTTTGGTTTAATTTCTAAAGATATTATGAATGAGAGTAGTTTCAACCAAAAAGAACTACATTCTTGCAAACGGATCCCCAGCTCAGGAACACCTCAGCGATCACCTCAGCGATGATTCATATTCATGTACTCAGGTATATGCACTCTTCTAAAAGAAAAATTACGGTCTCACTGCCTCACTATGAAGATATGTTTCACACTTTTCCTCAAGTTTTCTCTTTCCTATTACCTGTCAAACCATATGCAGCACAAATTGAAACACTCCACACAAACAAAAAACACTACAGGAAGTCTTTTTTGATGGCACAACAATTTTTCCCAAATTTTCTTTGAATCTTGTCCTGTCTGTTTTCTAACCCCTAAATATTAAAAAAAAAAAAAAACCAAAAATGGGGGGAAATTAAAAAAAAAAACAACAAACCCTGTATGAAGTCAGCCAAAATATGTACAGCTTTTTTTGCTAACACAAACATAAGATACCCACAAACTGGTAACATCAGACACACGGGATGCACACAGTACCTCAGTGGATGTGAAAGAGAAGCCAGTCTCTGTTTCTTTTGTTGGTCCTCCAAGGTAGCTTTACAAAATCAAGGAATCATAGAATGTTAAGGGGCTGAAATGGACCTTAAGGATCATCTAGTCTCAGCTTCCCCTACCATGGGCAGGACCACCTTCCACTAGACCAGGTTGCTGGAGGCCTTACCCACCCTGGCCTTGAGCGCTGCCAGGGCTGAGGCATCCACAACCTCCCTGGACAAACTGTGTCTCACCACCCTCACAGTAAAGAATTTTTTCCTAATGTTTGACCTAAATTTCCCCATTCAATTTGTACCCATTACTCCTTGTCCTATCACTACAGGTCCTCAGGAGGACTCTCTCTCTGGTTTCCCTGTAGGCCCGTTCCAGATAGTTCTAGCAAATATTATAGGGCAGTTAAATAAATAAGTTTTTTTCAGTGTTACATTTTCAAAATCAAATTCCCCTTTCAAGATATTTTTAAAGAAAATTCTTAAGAAAAAAACAAAACACAATATTGTCACCCAGGGTTGTTTGTCCAGGAGAGTTTCCTTTCAGACAGCAGTTATGCAGGACATGACAGATAACTGCCAGTTTAAGAACCACTGTGAGGCTTCCTATTAAAGAATTTGCATTTTGGAGTGAGAATGAAGGCAGTAGGAAATGATTCATATGAGAGAACTCATGCACGTCTCCTCTTATTCATAAGCAAATGAACTATGAAAGAATCACAGAGCACAGCAAGGCCACATGAGTATTTGAGCAGCTGTGTATAACAAGCTGAAGCTAACTGCATATGAAAACTGGCGTTTTGAGACTACCCTCTGAAAAAAGTGCAATGGGGACCAAAGCAAAGCTCCCAGGCTACTTAAGACTGATATTGTGCGATTCCCAATTAGTGGTGGGTAGAGAGGCTCTATTCCGGCACTCAAAATCTTAAAAGAGCTCTAGAAAAGGTGAAGGATGAAATAAAAGAAATATTTTCTTCTTTCAACAAGTGGAGAACTGCATCAAGAATACATACCTTTTCTCCACAGCATATTACAATATACAGCAACTTAATTCAGGATCTGAGATGTGTTTTTCCTTTAGAATGTATCATAATGATTTTTTTCTCCATTTTTCTATGTTTGTTTGATGACTCCTTGCAGCTGCCAGACAACAATGAATTTCTATCTGAAGTAGCAAAATAAGGTGGGAAATAATTTCCTCATGCTATTTCTGTATTGCTTATAAATCTAAACCTTCCTAGACACAAACTCCACTGCATAGGCTGGGAAGTGAATACAACCTCATATACAACCATTTCATGCCTCAGTTATGCTTGATTTTTCATGCTCTTTGAACCTCAATTTAACTGTGAAGTTCACTTAATTAGAATTTGGGCTTTGGGAGTGCTTTTAAAGAATGTGTTTGTGTTTTGATTTGTTATTTAATCTTGTTTTCCAAGGGTAATGAAGAAAATCAGGACTGAACTGAGTGGCCAAGTATAGCAAAATGAATTTCTTTCACATTTCCTTCATCCTTACTTCTTTAAACTGTAATATTTCCTTGTTTGAAGCATTACCACTTTTATTCCTTGCAGAGTACTTGTGGCTGAAATGCCTCATCCCAAGAAATGATTTCAATGAAATGGAGACTTCAAGTTACCTCTAAATTTAACTGGAGTTCTCCATCAAAAAGAACTTAATAAAATAATGAATTGCTGAAATCCACAAGTTGTCAATCAAATAATAACTCATATTTCTGAGAAAAGGTAAATAAAAGTTACATGCCCATCAGAAAAAAAAAGAAATCAAGAGTTTTGAAATAAATAGAAGTTCTCTCATCATCTCTAATTGTCACTTGCTGTAGATGTCAAACTAGCAGAGTAGCAGAATCTAATTTCCTTGTTTGATTCACCATGAAATTAAACTGAACTGACAATTTTTATTTTCACCTAGGAAATTCTTCCAACACTATTTAAATCTAGCTAATCAAGTACAGTTATCTGCTGCACACACTTGTCTCTCCTACCACACCTCTGATTTGCAGTACCCCACATCCGCAGCTTTCTCTGACAGCCTGGCACTGGATTACATTTACAGTCTTGCAAGGTGTAAAGGAATGCACGGACATAGTTAGCAAAACTACCAGTGAATGTATAAAGTCATAGATCTACTTCTAAAAGATGATGGGCAGGAAGGAAAAAAAGTTTTAAAAGTATGGAAAGAAAAATAAGCATGCAGACAAAATCTCTAGTACTATTTTAAATGCATTACAAAAATTTCTAATGCTTTTTCTTCAGAAATAAGTAGTTTATTATTGTTAATGCTTTACTGGTCAAAAATATAGGTGGGAATAATTGATATCTAAAATGTCTCATATTGCCTTTGTGTCAAACATATCAGGGAGAGTGTATCTATTACCCAATGAATTTGAGATCAGACTATACACAAGGCTACCTCTTAACTGGGTGAACTGTAAACCCAACTCTGATAGCTCTGGTTGTAACAACTCAAGTTGCCCATATAGACATGGGTCTGGTTATCCATAAATTGTATTTTTCCTCAATAAATAACTCAGAATTTGAAGTCAACAAAATAGTCCAGTGGTCACATTTCCCTCTGAAACAGAAGAGGACTGTGTATAATATGAATGATATTTGACCTCTTTTACTCCCCTGTAAATTAAAGCTTCTCTCCTTTTGATATTGAGAGCAGAGGCTGTGATGCATGCTGTAAAAATAGTGAGAAGGAGTCTGTGTGTACTTGTCTGTAAACTCCTAAAATGTGATTATGCTGGGGAGCAACCTGCTGGGGAGCAACCTGAAGCCTCTGTTTCCTCTTTCTTGGGACAGAAGACACACAGAGCACCAGAGAGCAAAATATTGCTTCCTCGGGTCCCCATCACACACCCCTGTGACCAGTGAGAGGAGGGAGTGATGGGTCACTGGCCTGCAATTTATTTGCAGTTCCCCTACAGTGAGGCAGCACATCGCAGACTTTATTCCTAGGGCAGGACCTTGCTTGGCCACTTTGATTTAGCAACTTCTTTCTTGGCAACTTTTATCCAAGGACAAACTGTTCTTTTGTAGAAAAAATCTGCAAAGATGTTGAAGGGACTGAAACACATCAAAGGGATCATTTAACTAGTCTCTTTCCCATTAAAGAAACCTAGATATAGTTATGTTGGCTCACTTAAAGTGCAATTTTGCTTTACATAATTCCTTCCCACCCAGCAGGTTTCTTCTGTTAGAAACAGCCTGACACCCTCAAGTTTCTCTTCTAATGAAGTAAATCTGCTAAATGTTAAAGAGTGAAGGTGGAAATATTTGCCAGAGAGTTTACATTAAACCAAGGAGAAATGTGTCATCTGTCTTTGGACAGGATGAAGAATATATTCCCTTGAATCAATTGAGCAGTTACAAATACAATTTCATAATTACTCTGCCTGTAATCACAGGGCCATTCCAGTTAGATAACTGGGTCCAAAATATTATGGAGATATGCATGACTATTTTGAGAGGAAAATTTTTCAGGTTTTTAAGACGTGTATATTCTGCCCCCCAGCCTGCATGCAAGCTCTTAATAGCTTCACACACTTTCCATTCATTCTTACCTGTCTTCTTTACAACTTCTTTTTCCTTTAGCAAAGAAAACAATTCACCTCAGCTCAATAAGCTGTGAACACTTTTTTCCTCCAAGGCTGCCAAATTGTTTCAGCTAAGACCACAAGAGTCTGTTGTTTCCAACATTTCCTAACTGCAGTGATTTCCTTTCCAGGAACATTTCCGTTGCCTTCTGTCCTTCTCCATCAACTTTCTGTGCATTTATTCCCTACTTTTGGGAAATTCAAATCCTTACATGGCAGTGCAACAGAAGGGGCCTTTTACAGATTATTTTATTTTAAGAAACTTTATTGTATTTAGCCAATCTTGCCAGAATTTCAACTTTATATTGCAGATATTAAAGGAAGTTTAACTACTGCAAGTACTGAAGTTAGTACAAGATGCTGTATAACTTCCATAGTTTAACGATATTTCAGTCATTCTTTTATCACCTCAAAAATAACTTAATTCATCCTAACTAGACCTTATGTTGTAAAAACACTGTATAAGGGCTAAGTTGATACAGAATGAAAAATGCACTTTTATTGTGTACTTGGAAATCTTCTCTTTTGTTGGAAGTGACATAATATGCCTATATTAACACAGGAAGTACATACTTTATTTCTTTATGAATACTTTTCCTGTTGAGTAAATGAATGCAGTGCCTTGGAAAAAGAAGACGTGCATCAGATTAATGCCTGATTGAACTGCCTTGAAGTTTATGACGTTAAAGCATAGATCAATTTGCCCCCCCCCCACCNAGTTAGAGCCAGCAATATTATTTCATGGTGGAATCCAAGAGCAGCTAATGAGAAAAAGACAATAGTTTATTTTGGAAAAAATATCTTATGCTTGTAGTATCCTGAGAGTTAACAACATTATTTTTCTTTTAAAAAGAAATAGATTGTGGAAGTTATTAGGAATAAGTCTTAAAAAATAAAATTCTCTGTTTGGTAGAAGAAAAAAAGAAAAGCAACAAAATCTAAAATGAGAAGTTTTGTTCCCTGTATACCACTGTTAGTGTACTACCAGAGTTAGGGAATAAGTCTGCTTTTAAGACATGGACATTGCAATAGGACAGATTCATCCAGTACTAGCCAATGAAATGTAGCTGAGAAGGTAAAAAGTTGCATGTAGTTACAAAGCACACTATATCCTGAAACACCACATGATTCCAGAAGCATAAGAAACCAAACACATTTGAAAAGACTAAAAATTCAAATATTGAAAACCAAAACACACTGACCTTAGTTACCCAAATACCTTCAACTAATTCCACATGACAGCTTTCCAAGTGTGGTTGGCAGACTTGTGTGTGCATTTCCTTTTGCAGAATTTGAATTATTAATAACACACAATCACACTTTCCAAAAAAATCAAATAGTTTAGAATTTAACCCTGAGTGGACATCACATTTAAGACTGCACGTTTGTTTCTTAAAAAAGAAAGGAGTGAGGAGTTTATCTCCTTTTACCCAGTTTCATGTTGAATTATTATCTGTACACGCTAACCTTCCACCATTCCAGGTAACTGTAATGTCACTGGAACTGTCTCTCAATACTGCAAAATCAGTTAAGCAAAAATATGACCAGAAGCCTTTAATGGAGATGCTCTAATAAGTCCACAATCTACTAAAATGCAGAAAGCCCAGTTTATTCATGTTCTAAATTCATTTGTGGTCCTCACGACATTTTTACTTCTAAACTGAAGACATATGGGTTTAAAGGATTGGCTGTTGAATGGATAAAAAAACTGTCTGGATGGCCATGTCCAAAGAGTTGCAATTGGTGGCTCAATGCCCAAGTGGAACTGAAAATGGACAGTGTTCCTCAAGGATCCAGTATTATTTCAGATGTTTATAAATTACATAGCAGATGGGATTGACTGTACTCTCAGCAAGTTTGCAGAAGACACCAAGCTGGATGGTGCAGTTGATTTACTTGAGGGAAGGGGCACCATCCAGAGGGACCTTGACATGCTTGAGGAGTGGAACCATTCCATGTGGAGACCCAAATACACCTTTTCAGTATATAAAGGGGGCTTATAGGAAAGACAAAGTCAGACTTCAACCACGGCGCCTAGTGATGGGAGAAAGGGAAATAGTAGATTTAGACAGGATACAAGGAAGAGGTTAGACTGACACAGTTTGCTGAAAGAAGTTGTGGAAGCCCTGTTGTTGAAAGAGGTCACAGTCATGTTGGATAGGGCTCAGAGCATCCCAATCTGGTGAAAGATGTCCCTGGCCACAGAAGTAGGGTTAGACTAAGGCCCCATCTAACCCAATCCTTCTGTGATTCTATGATTTATGTATTCAGTATTGTTACATCAATGATGGCCTATATGGTCTATATGGTCTATAGTGTTTGAATTTCTTAAGAAGAAATAAGAAACAAAATCCTGTCTTCCACTCAGTGGGAAATAAGGTTGCCCAAATGTACACTAGCTTAAAAAAATGGGGATAAAAGTGAGGAGAGGTGTAAGGAACAATAGGTCTGAGAAGAGGAGGAAAGTTCCCGAAAGCAGGTCTATTCGCTGATTCACTGAGAATGTTAGCAATTAATTTTTCACAGTGCTTTTTCATCTAAAAAAAAAAAATCTTTCAAGCACTATTTTCTTTTTCCTATTTACGGAATATAGTCTTTTGGGTTAATTAGGGCACTGGGGCTAATTGACAGGCTTTACATTGTTCCAGTACTTAAGCAGCTTGGAATGTAAGGAGATGTAAAGGAGAATAATGCTAATAAAAAGGGAAATATTCTTTAAACTTCTTATTGATGGCTGTTATTGAAATAAAAAATACGCATTTAGTACTTTCAGGAAAAAATCGTAACATGGTTTATGTAATCCTTCCTGAGACATTCAGTAAGGTCATGTTGATTCAAAGTACTTCCTAATGATAAAAATCCACAATAAGCCTTGTCTTATGAGTCATGTGATTAAAGGCAAAATAAAAAGAGGTTGATTACATTTTTTTCTGTCAGGAGCACCATGACAAACACATATTTTAAATTCAAAGTGCAGCTGCATCAAACACAACGTGCAGACTTCCTGCAATTAACTCAACAAATTCATCACTCTGCCTTAATTACAATGCCACTAGCTAGCATTAACTTGAGCTGTAATGCCAAGATGCAGAAAGATGTTCCTGTCCTCCCACAGGCTAATCCTGTTTCTTCTCTGTTCATTTGTTAAGTTGGTTTGTTTTGCTGGTGGTGTTTTTGTTTTTGTTTGGTTTTTTTGTTTGTTTGGTTGGTTTTGGGGTTTTTTTGTTTGTTTGGTTGGTTTGGGGGTTTTTTGTTTGTTTTTTTGTTTTGGGGGTTGGATTTTTGGTGGGGGCATGGCACGGTTAAGAGAGTTACTTTGTCATTTTGTGTGGGGGTTTGTGGATTTTTTTATGTGGATCTATTCTGTTAGCCACTGTACAATGGGATTCTAATGGCTGTTAGCCTCACATACAGGAAAATATAGTTGGAGGAGAACTATTCAAATTATCTTCACCTCTCAAGGCTATTTTAAATTTACATTAAAATGCAGCAACCATTTTCATTTTTATTGCAAAAACACATTTAGAGAATATGGAATGAAGGATTTTAAAACATTATTTCAAAGGAAAGCCTTCTTAGACTCAGAATCACATATAACTATTTAAACTTTTGATCAAAGACAACCTTTTCCGCATGCAAAATCTTACACATGAACAAGACAAAAACGTTATTTCTGTCACCATTTACTGCAACACGGGAAAGATGGTTATGTATATATTGATACAATTCCTTGCCTCAAAGTTGTTTTATGTTTTTTGTACACATAAAATGTATGGTGTTTGATTCAGGTTTCGAACACACTTTCAGAGGTTAAAAGGATAGTCTAAATGATATTCAACAGACAGCACTTCTTTAATCAGCAAAAATTAACAAGTTGGCTATGCTGATAAAATAGAATGCCTGGCATGTGGCAGAACATGAAGTAACATATCTTTAGAGCAGATTTGCACAGTGACTTTCTTGCAGGGTTTCTGTACAGTGTAATAGCTGAAAAAAAACCCCAAAAACCCAGAAAAGCAGGAAAAAAAGATTTAAATAAAAAGATAATTCAAACTTAGAAGTGAATTAGGAAAAACAGTCTTCAAAATGAAGCCCAGCATTTCATAACAGATATTAAAGAATACAGAAATGTATTTTAAAATATCTATTCCTCTTTATATGTCCAAATCTCTCAAGGACTTTATATTACCTCTTCCTTCTTTTTTTAGGGCTTTATTTTCAATAAACAGCATAAGAAAGTGAAGGAGATTGTAAACTTTTTCACTTGTATGACAGAGCTGAACGTAGACGAGTAATTGTTCAGTGATCCATCACAATCATAAGAGGCTGACATTACCTTTTAATGGGGAGGATAACTGTCACACAATAGGATATGCACTGAAATTAAGTTTAGTCTCCTAAAACAGAGAGACGTATCACATGATCTTCTTCCTAATGACTGCTATAGCAAATAAAGCTATTTTAGCAATCTTTATGAAAATGAGCTCAAGAATACGTACACATTTGAAATGACAATTGAAATACTAGAATGATCAGAAAAATTATCTCACTAAATAAAATAATGTTAAGTGTTTATCTAAGAGCTTAAAAACCACCTACTCAAAAACTTGAAGAGTACATACAGAGTTATTCTGGTGCTGTACCCAAAGCCCATGGCATCCTTGGAATCGAAGCCTTTAAAAAATGTAGTGCTATGCAATTCAATCTTGCCAGCAGAGTGCAAAAAATTAACTGATGAGTTAACAATCCTCTAATTTTATTTCTGACCTTTTTCTCAGCTTTTAAGAAAAACTTTGACTGAAAGCTAGTGGCATATTATGTCTGTTTTCAGTTAATTTTCAGACAGAAACGCTTTAGAGGTATTCAAAAGTTGTCTGGACACCTTGAGCAAGTGACATGCTCTGGGAGACTCTGATGGATTAGATGACCTCCCATGGTCTCTACAACCTTACCCTTCCTGTGATTCTGTGATTCTGTATAAATGATTTCACTGTTCACAGCAGGGACAGTCAACTCTCCTTGAGGTCTGCTCATGTTTCCTGAATATACTCAATGACTATGAGCTAATAACTGTGTGACAATAAGAAGAGTCCTGGGAATATTAATTCTCTGTGTTTAGCATGGTCTTGTTACCTTGGTGTCATAAAAACTCTGAACTGTTGGTGTCAGTCCCTCATTTACAGTTCTAACATTGCTTAAGGATAATGGAAAGCCTTACACAAACTTGTAAAGCTTAAAAAGACAAAGGCCTTTTAAATGGGCATTTTATGTGAGCTAAGTGAGGGGTGAAGCCTTTAGTAATAGTTCATATTTCATGGGGACTTGGTTTTCATGAAATCATCTCGGTGTCATCTTTCATACATAATACAGTATCAGTTCATTAAAATTCTCAATGCAGCGCTGAACTTGGTCAGACTGAAACGGGGCTGGCAAACCTCTTGTCTGATGCACACATAACCAGACCTTATGAAGGTGAAACTAGTTTTCAGAATATGTACTGTTCACCTGATTGATTCCATCTTAGAACTCACGTGACTTGCTGTTTCCTGCATGGGCTGCCACTGTCATGCAAACATGACCTGATAACACATTGTCAGGAGCACTCCAGAGAGCTTTCAGCAATCTAAAATCTTTGCATGGAGTGTGAAGTTCCATCTGAAATGTGCATATTTCATAAGCTGTTCCTCTTCTTCTATCTGTCCCTTTCATTTTCAGAAAGTTAATCTTCTGTGCTCTACTGAATCTTGTGTCAAAATGAGCTGGCTCAAAAATGCATCAGGTGGCCCAATACCACTGAGCTCCTGGGGACAGACAGGTTTCCTTTCCCACCCCTAGACAGCAGCATGAATGGGAATAGAGATATGTTGTGCTGCTCAGTCCCTTCCAAGGAGATGGACTTTCAGGTATCAGGATAAAAATCCTTTTGAATTCAGTTCTATTACTCTCTGGTCCTTAGGTTTAGGTTCAGGTACAGGTTATAAACCATTTTCCCTCTTGAAGAGACGTTAGGAGGTGGGCTGTGAATGAAATCTATTTTGCCTGTGTAACCTCCATACATAATTTCAGTGTACCCCAGAATGATTTCAGGCAATGACAAGTTTCATGGATTATCACAGCAGTGCTTTGCTACACCTCTAGTGCTCAACATTCTGCTGAGTGTCTGTCCCCACAGTGTCAGGGATGACCTTATCTCTCACACCACAACAATCAAATCAGTGTGATAACACCAGCTGCCTCTGCTATTTATATTGAAATAAACCAACCAGTT
Source organism: Grantiella picta (assembly GCA_013397955.1). Lineage (NCBI taxonomy): Eukaryota > Metazoa > Chordata > Aves > Passeriformes > Meliphagidae > Grantiella > Grantiella picta. The sequence goes on from VZRM01007023.1 coordinate 287,428, forward strand.
TCTACATTCACATACCCGAATGTCAAGCCACAGGACTTTATGTGGCCTACAATTTGCTAGTCATTCACTAACCTCTTCTGCATGAATTACTCCTGTATTTAAAGCAGTAATAGTTTAGGTTTTGTGTGAGAAACAAAGGTTTGCCCACAACATCTTAGGGTTTGTCCTGGTATCTCACAATCCCCATGCAGCAGATGCTTACCTCCGCTCCTGGAAATAGTTTGGCAGAGGAAACTCCCGAGAGACACCCTGTGTTACACATTGAGAAATCCATTCCTTGGTTCAGCTTTAACAGAACTCAGTGTCTCTTGCCCCATAAATCACTCTAAAGGAAACTTCCCATAGTTGTTGCTAATATTCGACAGCTGTGTTTCCTAATTTGCTAGATTAAAAAAAAAAAAGAAAAAGAAGTGAAAAAAGAAGGATGAAATATCAATATTTTATTTCCAGACAAAAGGGCTGATATTGCAGTCTTAGCAAAGCTGCTGACTGCGGTTTCTCGCTCTGGGGCAGGCAGAGAGCCCGGAAACCGCACGAAAGGAGGCTGCCGCCGCGAACCTCACACACCCTGGACCAGGCGCTGCCATGAGTGCCGCGGGAGCAGGAGCGGAGTGCCTCGGAGACGGAGGACGCAGGAGACAAGGCGATTAAAAGAGATGTATCTCTTAGTTCTCGGAATCCAGGGTTTACTGAAGAGCGGCGGGGCAGTGAGGGTGCGTGGGGTCAGGAAGAGTCGAAGAGGACGGCGCAATCTGGATTCTGGAGCGCCAAGAGCCCAGGACAAAGGCGAACACGGGGTTAAGAAGGGGGTGCAGGATGGGAGGGGTTTACATGGGAGAACCAACCGGGACACGAGGGATGCAGGATTGGCAGGGACGCCAGGGAATGGGGAAACGAGGTACAGAAAGTACAGAACTTTGAAAACCAATGGTGAAACT